>PVJN01047453.1:0-15982 GCA_004026805.1 Lasiurus borealis
AATTATAAGAAACCTAAGAATTGTAGGGAAGTCTAAAATTTATGAAAACAAACTAAAGGTTCATAGAAATATCAGCCTGAGAATATCAGCCTGTTATATGTAATAACAAAAACACTCGTTTGGTGTATCCAATATTGTTTGGACAAGATTCAATTCTATTTTTAGGAGATTTCAATTTCCTTTCCCATAAACTCTATGAAATACAGTATGTGGCATATTTATAGTGACCCCTTTGAAGAGTGTTACACTTCTGGACCCTTTAATAAGTCTAAATGAGATGGTCTCCCCCTCACCTCACTGAGCAAATAAATAGACGGTCGTGACAATCATTGAAATTAGGCACTGTGTCCTTTTCCGTCCGTGTTTCACCATCTGAAGGTTTCCAGTTCCTATAACAAAAGCTCTCTAAAGACGGTTCTAGGCAATAAAGACTATATGGAGGACCATCTGGTGATTCCACTCAATTTATTTCTTTGACAAGACTTATAAATAAGAAAGCATAATTTCCAAAAGCAATCATCAAATTTACTATGCAAACTACCAGCCACAGACCCTCTGCCCCTCTTCCCTTCTAGTACACACGTGAGGCCTGCTTACATCATGAGCATTTTATAGCACCGTGCACTTCCAAAGCACTCCGCAAAATTAACCAATTTATTCTCTGAGAACAGAAGGTAGCGGTACCCAAATGCAACCAAATAAACTGCTGGGGCTTTTTCATATCAGGGGGAAATTACACAGACTTGACCTCTCTGTTTGCAGATATTTACTGCCACCCGTTTATATCCCTCGGGTACTTTCACAGGAGGTGATCCCAGGAGAAAAGACTTCCACACACTCCACAAGGAACAGAAGCCTTGCTTTCCAGTGCCTAAGCAAATAGGGAAGCCTCAGCCTTGTCCTCAAGGCTCCTTGCCACAGTAGCACCCATCCCCTAATAAGCATCGGGATCTCAAATGGCCCGCAGCTGGAACTGTCTCACTCTTCTGACTGACTCAGGACATCAAGGTGGGTATCATGGGATCCTGCTTGATTTCCTAAATCACCACTCTTGTCAGTCACCAGAGTCACATGAGTAATGCCTCTTGTGCTGGCATAAACTTATCTCCAGGCCCTGCAATCATTGAAATGGTTGGGGAATTTTCCCTTTGGATTTCCTCCCAGGGACCATGATAGTGAGATATGTCTTTTGAACAGTATCTTGCCTGTCCACACAGAGGATGCTACAGACAAATACTACATACAGATGATGTGTTATAGAATTGTACACTTGAAAACTATATAATTTTATTATGCAACTAGGAACCCAGTGCATGAGTTCATGCACCTTGAAAGGAACTTTGAGCAGCAAAGCTGTGGTGGGCACAGGGGTAGGTCTTGGCCCATCCTCCATGCCCGCAGTCAGCCTCTCCCATTGATGCCACCATTTCCACCCCCTGAAGGTGCTGCTGCCCCACTCACACCCACTGATGGCATGGAGTGATTGGGGCTGGCACTGATAGCAGGTGCAAAAGGCAGCTGCAGGCCCCCATCACCCTTCAGGAGCAGGAGGAAGTGAAGAAGCCCTGAAGGGCAATCAGGGCTAGCAGCCACTGATCACACCCAGTGCTCACACTGAATGATGGCACTGAGTGACTGGGCCAGGCACCAGGCTCCGGCAGTGGGTGCAAGTGCTGGGTGGGACTGCAGCATGCAGAAGCAAAGAATTTTCAGTAACCACCAGAGGCTCACCCCTATTACAGCAGCCAGCACTCCACCTTAGTCTGGTGCTCCCATTCACCTGCTCTACCATCCCACCACATCCGATGCCTGCCATGTTTCACATTCTGCTGCCTGCTGTCCATGCCTGCCATGTTCCACACACCCCACCCTGGTGGTCAGTACACGTCATAGCAACTGGTTGTTTTGTTGTTCTGTGTTTGGTCTATTTGCTTTGGTCTATTTGCATATTATCCTTTTATTATATAGGATTTTTACCCCAATAAATTTAATGAAATTTTTAACAAAGGATGGAGGATTGATATACACAACAGACTATATGAATCTCAAGGGATTAGTACTGAGTGAAAAGAAAAGAAGAGGGGGGCAAGGAATCCAGTGCTGAAAGGTTACATACTGTGTGATTCCATTTATGTCATACTCTGGAAATAATAGAATCCTGGCAGAGGGGAACAGATTGGTCTTTTCTGGAGTTAAGGATGGTGGGGCAGGAGGGAAGTGGCTGTGGCTGTAAGGGACAAGGCATCAAGTGGAATTTTGGTGCTATTGGAAGTGTCTATACTTTGGTAGGGTTGTCCATATGCTAATCTATATGGGTGAAAAAATTTTAGAGACATATATGTGTGCACAAATGAGCACTTGCAAAATGGGAAAATCGGGGCAGGACCACTGAGTTAACCAGTGATGATGTCAGACTGCGGTTTTCTACTCCAGTTTTTAGATATGTTTATTGTTGAGGGGAAACATGGGTAAAACGGATCCTTTTGTATTATTTCATTCCAGTGCATGTAATTCTACAATTATCTCAAAATAAAAGAAAACATTTAATTTAAAATGAAAGTGTACTGCATTCAGGTAGTTGCTTGAATATTGGACAGCATGCAATCTAATCCATTAACATGCATTTGTTGGTAGAAGTCCTGCCCTTTCACCCCTTATCCAGAGTAGAGACTGTAGTCCACACTGTGACTCGGTATCCACAAGTATCTGCAGAACTGGTAAGGTAGGGTCAGGCAAATTCTTCCTTGTCCGTTTCTTAAACATAGCTATTGACTTCTGGTTTTCCTTTGACCAATACTGACCTTACTTTTTGTGAAAATGTGTTTAGAAGTCACTTTCATAGCATTCTCAAATATCTTCTAGATTCAATTTGAAGAAATATTCCAGGAGCACTGACCCAATCTGAACACCTTGGGAGTATATCAGGAGCAGAAAGCTAGGGCAGCCCATGGACAACCTAAGAGCTGTTCTTAACACAGCCAACATCACCCAGTAAAGTATGAGTGGGATGAGGCTATGTTTTCAACCCAGCACTCCCCATTTTTCTCTTTGTGAGAGCCCAGGTCATGACACAACCTCAACAGCCCCACCCAGGCTTTGTCCATGGACCACCTTTTTGATTGCCTGCTCCACCCATCCACTCATTCATTCATTCCAGGCACTGGCCTCGGTCTGTTCCCTGGACAGGCAAGCACACTTCCACTCCAGGACCTTGGCACTTCCTTATCTCTACCTGGCAAGCTCATCTCCTCCATATATATAGTTCAAGAAAGATCCAGATTTTGGTTGACAGAAGTTTATACAAGAATGGGGTAGGGGAGGAAGGTAGGGGCATTTTAAGGGGGGAAAATAAACACAATAAAATTAATATCCACAAGAGTGGATATTTATTTAGAACAAAAATCCTATATAATAAAAGCCTAATATGCAAATTGTCCCCTGAAGTGGTCATTGATCGGGAGTTCAACCACTTGCTATCATGCATGATGACTACCAGGGGGCAGTCCAAAACATGGCAGGCACTGGCAATGTGGTGTTGGCAGTGGGTGGCAGTGCAGGTACTGCTGGCCCTTATGGGTCCTGATGAGAGAGGACCAGAGTGGGATGGTGGAGCAGGTGAGTGGGTGGTGTCAGGCCAAGGCAGGTACAAGCAGGGTCCTGATCACCCTGTCAATCATACCACAGATGGTGACCAGTGGCATTGGCAGGGGGCAGGGCAAGCAAATGGCACCAGACCAAGGCGGGGTGCCAGGCAGGGCTGCCAGGCTGCAGGGCTGCGGGGCTGTGGGGCTGCTGGGCTGTGAGGCTGGGAGCATGAACTGGGGCCCAATCTCCACAGGCCATCCTGAGAAGCCCCACCATGCATGAATTTCTTGCACTGGCCTCTAGTATAAAATAAATTAGAAATTTTAAGTTTGAGGTAGACCACATATATCAGAAAATCCAAAATGATAACATATTAATCAACTGCCAGACACATTTCCATCATACCCTCTTCCCACATTGCTATCGCTTCTTTTTGACAGTGATTTACTGATCTCATTCTTCTACTGAGGGAGCAATCGATGGTGGAGCCTGGCTGATTGAAGTGCATTTTGTAGCTTTGATACACTTTGATGTATACAGGTGTACTTGGCGTTTTTTTGGTAAAGCAACAAGTCTGTGCTCCACAAGCAAATCCTGGTGAAGTCTACTTTGGTCTATTCTCATTGAGAGGGAGAGAAACCTCCAGCATTTGCAGTGGAGAATGAAACATAGAACATTCCTTAAAGGTGGTGTTTCCTGCGTAGAACAAGCCTGGAGGAGAAACAAATGCCCTCCACCTGCAGTGGTTTACAGTTGTGATTGGAAGAATGTCTGCACCTTGCACTTCAGGCCTGATTTCCAGAGCACCAGCCTGCATCTTCACACCCAGCCTATATGGCGTGGCCCGGAGGTGACATTGAGCACATTTCCATCAAGCTGTGTGACTATAGCAGGCAGTTCACAAATCACTTCTGCACAGTCAGTCACTAAACCCAGCTAAAATGTTCACTGCCCTCTAGGCTGCCTCACTCAGGTCAGTTTGCCAGAGGGGAGGGGACTCCAGAGCGGGGAGAACCAGATTGATGGTGAAGCCTCCATCCTGAGCACCACAAGGCCTATAAGTGCTCTCTAACTACAGCATTCTGTTTCCACCAAGGGACCTCTGGGGGCATCTTCCCCTCAGCAGTCTCCCCACCTCCTCCTACTCCTTCTTTCTTCTTGACACTTACATTGTCTAAAACCCCCTGTGTTTTGCATTAACATGCAATTGTTTCCCACCTCTAAAATGCTTTGGGGTTCATGCTCCATCTTGAAGCCTAGAAGAGCCCTGGTACAGAGAAGAAGTCCAGTCAATATTTGCTGCATAAATGGATCAATAGCTCCAGTGTCTCTAACTGGAGTTATGCGTGTGATGTTTGTCCACACGCTATGGCAGTGTGGCCTGGGGACACTCTGCTCAGTGGAGGGGATCACCTGCAGGGGTGACTTCACCTTTAGGCGATTTTAGGATCATCAAAGAGTAAATAGAACCAGAACCTGAGAGAACTTTAGGCTGGTTCAAAGCAGGGCCAGGAAAGGCCGGGCACTGAAATCCTGCCGGGAAAGAGATCCTGACAGTTCTGAGCATGAGGAGCCCTGGAAGCACCAGAGAACAAGGGGCTTGGTCCTTGAAGACACCTGCATTGCTGCATGGCTGCTGCACCTCCACTGTGACTACTTTGCACCCACGGTCCCTTAAAAGAAATCAATGAATCTATTGTTGCCCAGCAGAGATGAGGCCGAGGCCGAGGCTCAGATTGGGCTGCAGACACAGACCCCCACTCACAAGTAATAGCAGCTCGCAAACAGCAGACACTGCTGAATAAGGTTACTTAGCTTTCCAGGGTTGCACCAAACTGCAACCCTGAGAGGAGGAAATGCCCAGGCTCTTGCTGCTGACAGGAATTTAACAAATCTGTACTCATATACTCACTGTAGAAATGTGCAGTACACTTGAGCATTTTAAAAGCTCTGAGAAGTTCTGCAGAAAAGATATACCTATGTAATTCAACCCAATGTTTCCCAAGCTCACAATATTTCCTTGTGCTTGGGTGCTTTTTAAAACCTTCCTGAAGTCAGGGAGCATGCGGGAAGTCCTGTTAGCACTAAATGTCGATGAGTTCCAGAAAAACTGTTATTAAGTTAATGGCACATATTACAGTTGTCAGCACCTAAGGATTAAGGAGACGCGATATTTAATTATCCCCTGTTCTACCCTATTTTCTTCAGACACTAGAGTGGAATTTAGGAGAAGTGGTCTGCGTGGAGAACTGAGCTGAAACAGAACACCATGGCCATGTTGACAAGAGAGAGGACGAAACCAGCACAGAAAGGCAGCTCTGGGTGAGTGTGCTGGTGCCTCACAGTCCCTCCCCATGAGCAGGAGTTAGGGACTGTGTCCCGAATAGCCATGCCCACGTCTCCCTTCCACACTCTGTGTCTTGTATTCAAAGCCCCAGGTCGCCCTCCACACAGATGTATGGGTGCTGAGACCTCGGGTACTTACTGCCTTTGGGCCCAAGCTTTCTCTGGCTCTGACTCACTGTGGTTCAATACTTTCAAAATAAGAACTAGTGGGACCCTAACTTCAGCCTAACACAGGAAGCCCAGCATAGGCCACCACCCTGAACCCCACTGGACCACTTTCCTCAAAGATTTGCTGCAATTCTACCAAGGCCTATTTCATCTCAGGTGGATAATTCCTCTCTGGGACTGTCACCTCTTGGTCCTTTCCCAGCACACTGGAAAGCTTAAGTGATGCTAGATGGCCCCATTGTGCCAGGAACAAAGTCATTTCCCACCACTAGAATATAAGGTATTTCTCACTATTTATCTGAACCACTTAAAAAATAAGTTAGAGATATAAGATCGTTTTTGCTCCAAAATCCTTCATCAGAGATGTCCTTTTATATAACTATAGCATACCTAATCATTATCATACCCAAAGACTTTAACACTAATCTAATAGCAGTGCTTAGAATGCAGTTCAGATTCAAATTTCCTCAATTGTCCCCAAAAATGTCATTTAGAGCTTTTTTATTTTTCCATTCAATCCAGGACCCACCAAGACCCAAGAAAGGCACTTGGCTGCTTCTGTGTCTTCCCTTTTCTGGGCTCCCCCGCTTCCCCTTTTTATTTGTTTTATCTTTCCTGGTCTGGACATTTTGGATGAGTCCTCCACAGTCTGATTAGTCTTTGTGTTTCCTCCTAATCTGAGTGAGGTTCAATATTGTCAGTAAATATCATGCACTGATAATGTCCTGTCTTTCCCACTGTATCTCTTCAAGACACCTGGTGTCCCTCATTCCACCGCAGGTTCCTCTTAGGACCTCTTGGTTGAAGTGAAACAACACAGGTACCAACCCTCAGGAGAAAGGTTAATATTTCTGGCAATATTACAGTTGTCAGCACCTGAGGATTAAGGAGACATGATATTTAATATCATCACCAATTGTGATCAGAGGGAGCTTGGGCCCAATGGACTGCTACACAGGCATTAAAAAAAAAAGATTCCAAGATTTGTCTTTAAGCAACTATTTAAGAAGTGTATCCCTGACCCTGGTGGCTCAGTTGAGCATTGTCCTAGGCACCGAGAGGTCACTGGTGGAATTCCTGGGTTTTGGGGTCAATCCCCAGTACAGGACATGCAGGAGGCAGCCCCTCGATGTTTCTCTCTCTCTCTAAAACCTATAAAAACATATTTTTAAAAGTGTATAGTATGTTACATTTTAAAAAGCGATAGAAATACAAATAAATATCTAAATATACTTGCTTATTTTTGCAAAAAGTAGCATATGCAAGACACCTGAAAATGAAAATGCCCCATCAGAGATAGATGGGATGGGTGGAAGACACAGGAATCAGGCTGAGATTTCTTTAAGAATTCTTTAGCATGTGGCATTAATTTTTTATATGCAAATGTTTTCCATAGTCAAAGGAGTAAAAAATAAATTTTAAAAAAGGATTGAAAAGTTATTCTTACATTGAAGTCACCAGGAAATAATATAACTGATTTAATGCATAGCATAACTACAAAAAAAAAAAAAAAGGAGAGCAAGAATTGCTTTCTCTTGACCACTGCTGAGGCAGCACCAGTGCTGATGCAACAGTGAGCTCAGAGCTGCAAAGGACTGTTATGTAAGGAATGGGTCATGGCTGTCAGAGAAAGAAGAACAGAAATGAAAATGTGGGGCAGGGTCGCCTCTTTACTGGGTATCAGCTGGAGTTTTGATGGACATTCTCATTTCTTTGTCAGGATGTACCACCTGGCATGACAATCAGTTTCCCAGATTGCACTGGTCAAATTGGGGAGGACATTGGATTTTGTCTCAAGAAAAATATATGGCCTGTGAATCCAGTTAGCATGAGTTGTTTAGGACCTGACTGATCCTGGGGAGCAGGCAGACTGGGCTCTCAGTGGCTTTGCACCCCCATAGGCAGCAGGCAAGGCTGTTTCAAGCTCTGTGTAGGGATGGGGCCATTGAAAGGAACTGAGGCAGCACTCGCTTCGCGTTGGCCCGACACTTCCACTTTCTGTAACAACTGTACAACAGCAATGAGGCCAAATGTCCCGGGAATGGCATTTCATCTCAACAGATGTGGCTTAGAAGCATATAAGTGGCACCTACTGAGAAGGTAATGGACTTATTTCCTGGGCTCTAAATCTTGACACAGCATTTACTATCTGGATTCAGATGAAGACCATGAAAACGTACAAACTCAGACATCTCTGTCAGACAGGCCATAAAAGGCCTGTGTTGAATAGCTTTTCAATATTCCCAGCCTCCTTCCCCCACTTTGAGTTAAGTTATGCCGTCAGGACTGACAGGGCGATGGGAGAGCAGATTAGTATTATCCCTGAGTTCTGACTGAGGTTTAATGAAGAGTGAGATGCAGGCAGGCGACATACAAGTCCCGGTATTTTCATAATTACAGGCAATATTTCACAGTGGGTCATGCGTTAGTGTCTCATCAGATATGCGATGCAATGGGAAAAAAACTGTCATTTCAGATTCCAACACACCTGTGTGCAATTTCCAGGACTGGCATATCCTCAGTGATACCTCAGTGACCCTGAGTGAGATGTTTAAATGTTCTGAGCCTCAGTTTTCTCATCTGTGAATAGGTAGCTCTCTTTCTGCTTCATGTGGTTTTGTGAAAGTTAAATGAGATGATAGTTAGCATGATCAGTGGACACCTGACACTGACGAAGCATTTGACTTGTTAACTCCTTTCCTTCTATTTTTTAAGCCAGTCACTGCCGGAGACAGGCAGCCACACTTCAGAGCAGGGCAAGCAGGGGAACACAGATAAAACAGGAATACCAATTCCTAAATAATAGCTTATCAAACCTTAAAAAAAATGTATGAAGCAGTCTCTGATCCTGACTTCATAAAACTAATCTCAAACACTATATGGGTTTCCCAAATAACACTATTCTCTTTCCAACTTAGTCTTTTTGCCATATTTTCTCCATTCTACATTTTCATCAACAAAATAGACTGAATGAACTAAAATGTTTTATGGTAGTGCAAATTAAGGCTAAAATTCTGAAAACTACATTTTAGATATAGTTCTGAAATGAAATGGCATGCCATCTATTTATCTGAGGTAAAATATGGGCACCTGAATGTGGGAAATTCTAATCTGTGGTACTTTCATCTAAACCTGAGCCATCATGCCCTAGCCAGTGGCTCAGTTGGTTGGAGTATCTTCTCATACAGCAAAAGGTTGTGGGTTCAATTCCAGTCTGGGTACATACCTAAATTTCGCCTCTGACCCCTTTTCCTGGTGCTTATGGGAGGCAAACAATCAAGAATTCATATATATATATATATATATATATATATATATATATATTCATGCAAGAGATATATATACCCCTGTCTCTCCCTCTCCCTGTCTCTCTCTCTCTCTCTCTCTCAAAATCAATAAAAGTATAGCCTTGGATGATGTAAAATAAGTACATAAATAAATCTGGGCCAACACTGAAAATGCACTCTTCCCGCATCCATACCTCCCACTGCGTAGGCTGAAAAACACCTCATCTTTTATGTGGTATCTATGAGGTGAGCAGTTCTCACAACCCATGCCCCAGTGTTTCTCTCCACCGCTTCCAAATTTAGCCATCTGCACTGACCAATACTAAAAGATATTGTGTGTGTGTATTGGGGGTGGGGGGGAGGTAGTGGGTTAGAAACAGATTATAGGTGAAAGTATTTACTCTAAGGTAATACATTTCAAAAAACCTTACATTAAAGTGAAAACCATTGAAAATCGGGGTCTGAAGTGACTTGGGATGCTTGACACTGATAAAGAAATATGGGGCTGAGATTATAGATGACACATTTAGTATGTTTTGTCCCCCCAGGGAATTCTTGGGGACACCAATCGATGAGTGCTTTTGATGCTCTCATGTCCTACTTAATGGAGTCATTTCAGGGGTGAATATTCTCTAAATGACATAGCAAAAAAGAGCAGAAACTATTTTTTCAAGTATGATAATAAACAACTCAAAAGGGAATGTGTGGAGATAATAATATTAGCAATAGAAGGTACATCTCAAATATTAAAATGCTAAATTATATTGCTGCTATGGGCCCTGGCATGGAAACTGACATATACTGTATAAAGCAAAACAATAACAGTGGGAATCGCTTACCCCATTAGTTTACTTGCTTTAAAGAAAAATGCATTTACATTTAAAAGACAAGGCTAATTAAGGAATAAGATCTGAGGTCTGTGTTCACACCCAATAGTACAGAAATCATATTACAAGACTAGAAAGCTTTCAACAAGATAGAGCCAGATAGAGCCAAATGGGCATTGTTGTTTGGGCAACCTGCCCTCATGGACCTCAGAGGCCAGTGGCCTTCTGAGGGAGACTAAAGTGGCCCTGAGATGGGATGGATGGCTCCTGGCAGTATATTCTCCGCAGATATCCTATCACCATGGCGGACACAGTGAGGGTCACACAGCAGTGTCCCCATTGCTAGCTGCTTGATTGGGGCAAATATTTCATTCTCATCCTCCTCTGTTTGCTCATCTCAAAGATGGGTTTATCCCACCTGCAGAGTTGCTATAAATAGTCAACTACAATGTTCTGGGCAACACACCTAGAGCATGGGACTCCTCCCTGAATGGGGCCCCTGGAATCAATATCTAGGAACTTCTTTATCATCCCAGCCTGAATGCACATGCACCCTGAACCATTACTGGGACTGAGAGTTTTCCATGGGTTTCCTTGGCATGCAGTGCTCATAAGAAGTAATGATCAGAGGACCTACATGTTCTCCACTTTCTATTGAAGGGCAAAAGCATTTGTGCAGTATGTGCACCCAGTCTGAAGTGCAACTCCACATAGACCTCCGAATGCAAATGAATGTTTGGGTGCTCAAGTTCACCATTCCTTACCCGAAGAATGAAAACTTTGGAAGGTACTAGAGGGAGCCTTAGAGGTGGCAGCAATGATTTGTATTTAGGTGAAACCACTGACTGAAAGCACATTGAGCCTAGACTACAATCCTGATTTCCTCCAAGAAAGTGGGGTGGGTGGGAAGAATAACATGGCTTGCTTGAATCATCCAGACCCAGAACAGCAACCTCTGCCCCTTCAGGCCAACCATCAGGAAAGTGAAGTTTTGTCAACAAGCAGAGCTGTAAATAATACAAAGTTTCCATGTAGTCAGAGGAGGAAAAAAAATCTAGTGGCAATGTCAACCATTCCAAAAATTAAGCTCATAAAATATTTCTGATCAAATTACTATGCTTTTAACAGTTATTTACTGGGTTTTATAGGCCAATGTTAACCAAAGTCATAAAAATATAATGACTTAGACTGTGCAAAAGTAACAGTGCTTTTCAATTTTCATTCCCAGAATAGCAATGCATGGTTTGAATGTTTAGTTGGGATTATTTGAATGTCTCTAAAAATGTGTTATGATTTGCTGTAGAAATTAGAATTAATTCAACAGAAAAATAAAAGCATTACTTCTCTCCCCTCTTTCCCAACCTCAAACTGACAACACTGCCCTTTGTCTTCTCCTCCACCAGGCACCAGCCCAACTAATGAGGCTGTCCCAGGCAGGAGGCAAAAACTAGAATAACTCTCCTGGAGTCAACTGACATCCAAAGCAGTCATTTGTGGGATTGGTCTTCTCATAGGAAAGGTTTCTCTTTTCAGTAGCTTCCTGGAAAAATTGACTATAAGAGTGCATAAGATAACATTGCTCTCCAGGTAGAAAATTCCCCCAGAGGACAGGAAGTTTGTGCATCACTCAGAACAGAAGGCAGGAAGTGGTGTTTCTTCAGGTGCCAACAGTGCCTTTCCACCTGGTAAAGGGAGAAGGGACTCAGGCAATTCGATTGGATGCCCTTAGACCAACAACTCCAACTTAGTCTTCTATGGTTCTCACATGCTATCCTGGACCTCACCCAGTTCCTTTGCTTCTAATTTCTTCCTTGCTCACTGCAGCCCTAGATCCCAGACTCCTGTGGGTGTGGCTCATGGTGACTGATAGTGGATGGTTTGAAGGCTCTGTTCTCAGAAAGACAAATGTAAGGGGAGGAAAAAATAAAGGCACTCATAGGTGAGAGACAAACTTCCTATTAACCCTGAAGATGAGCTGAGGGATTAGTTAACATCCTCCTTGGAAACCCAAGTCTTGAGGAAGACAACAGAAAATAGCCATGATCTTTGCACAGGCACTGGTGACCTGCTAGAACACAGAATAGTCCTTATCATAAAGACTGTCCAGGGACCTTTCCCTCTATCACAAGAACAACAAAATGCAGGAAGAAACCAACACTTGCCAAGCACGTGCTATGCTCCAGGACTGCCCCACTGTTTATCCCCTTGCATCATTTCCTTTGGTGTTCAAGGGGATGGAAGCGCCCAGCATTCAGAATGCTGACCATTAGGTCACCTGTTAGAGAGGATAACTGAGATTCCCAGCCACATCTTCCCGGTTCCCTGTTCCTTCTGCACCATGGCATGTGTTCCAGAAGGGAACATATCTTCACCACATATGTAGGCTGAGGGGGACAATGTTTGAGCCTGGTCTGCATTCAGGGAGCAGGAAGAAGAGAGCAACCTCATTCTGTTTCTAAGGCTGTTGTGTATTGAAAAGGGTAGACTGAGGAGCAGTTAGACCCATGGAATCTTATTTCCCCTGGATGTGAAAGAAACAGCTCATTGAGGTATCTTCTCTGTCATGGCTGCAGGTGGATGCTGAGCTATTCCTGTTGTCAAACAAAACATTATGTCCACCACAAATACCTATTTGCAGACTAAGAAAAAGTCCTTGCAAGCTTCATGAAATAAATAATCCCCACTAATATTTTCCCTGTGCATGAAATGTCTTTATCATGATATAGCAGGTCACAGATTGCATGTTCTGTATTGAGTGCTCTCTGAACTTCCACCTAGGAACTGAAGACTGCAGAAAAGCTGACACCTCTTTTCATGTAAACAACATTCACCTGGACACCCTTTCTTAGTGCACAATGTGCAGAAGAGCATGGGAGGCTGCAGCTGGAGAGGACCTTAGCATCCTCCTGGCAGCCTTTTCCCTTTATGGAAGATAAAAGTGACAGAGAGAAGAGCCCACCCAGGGCTTCCTTCCCTCCTCCCTGAGGTGAAGATCTGGGCCTGCTGACACCCGATGCTGAGCTCTTCTTCCTATATTACAGAAGAAAAATTATAAAGGCAAGTACCTAGGTGTAGCAGTTTAAGAGAGTAAAGCTATCCCAGCTAATAGATACTTCTTTAAAAATATAGATTCTAATATGACGATGTAATTTTGGGAAACAATCATTCTCCATACTGAACCATTAATGGGAAAAAATTATCTTTGAGGACTATGATTTTATGGTATTAATCAACAGATTAATATGTGTGGAGCTCATCAGAACCCCTCACTCCTGGTACTAGTGTGAAGAGGCCCCACTTAGGCCCCCAGAATCTATTGCTAGCTACAGAATTTCTAAAATTCTGCCACAATGGTTGTGCCACCTCTACAGAAGTCATTGTGGTGTCCCCTGAGGCCCACTGTTGGCTTGCAGCTTCCTGGAGCAGAGACCACATATTTGGCCACAGTTGAGCATTCAATGAGCAGCTATTGAGGTATTTGATTGAAGGGTGATGAATGGAAATCCCAGTGGGTATATGAGTGAGGAAGTTTATCACCCTTTATTGGAGCCAATGTGGATGTCTGCTTCTCCTTAGCAAAAATGGCAAAGACAAAGCTCAGGATGCCTGGCCCTTCCAGGTACATTTTTTTTGGCCAGCACTCCATTGTAGGCCTTACTGAGAGGGAGCTATGTGGACCAGACCTGGTTCTGGAAAAAATGCAGAACTTCATCCTCACCCATCCTGAGGAATCCATGTATCTACATGGAGAAATGAAAGAACAACCCAAATCTTAAGTAGTCACTGACACTAGACTGTGGTGGAAAGAGAGCAAAATGGATGTACTTTATTAACACCGGGCAGGCCAGGAGACAGCAGTGACTCTGCTCATGTAAATGAGGTCTAGAGGAATGACCAAGGTTCAATAATCAATTACCTCACCGTCCATGTCAATAACAGTGGACATTATTAATTCTCACTCATCCATGCCATCTAGTTTGAATTTCACAGGAACTTGAATTCTGGACACCCTGAACACACTGACTGCCCTAAGGAAAACTAACCTCAAGGGGCAAAGGAACCTCCTCCACTCCATCACCACCTGACTTACCAGCATCGGTGGCCCCAAAGAGGCTAGAGTTGGTCCTCGATAATTCTGGAAGGCCTTTGACCAAAAACAGACAAAGGGATGCTGGGCTTGGAAAGAATAAGGAGGGCAGGAAGGGCCAGGAGATATCAAAATGGTTCTTCTCCAATGTGGTCCTCCGACTTCAAAGGGCTCTGATTTCAGCCCAGGAGACAGGAGGACAGAGAGTCAGTGCACCCAGGTTAATCAGCCCAGATAGTTTGTTCAGGACAATAACACTTGAAAGCAACACTTTGAAGAGCATTTTGACTAAATCTCTTTCTTCATCTCCCCCATGACAGACCTACATGTGCCATTGGTGCTTGAGCCAAGAAGCTTTCAGGGTCTATACTCCACAAGGCTCAACCTTGATTCTGGAATGGAAGCACCAGGACCTGAAGAGGAAAAGGAAAAGCAAGCAGCAGAATCCAGACAGGAACAGTCCCTTCCATTCCCATAGCCCCCAACAAGAGCCACCCTCTCCTCCTACAACCCCAGACTCACAGCCTGGTTCCTCTCCAGGGTGGGCAGGTTCTAATGGTCTCTCAGTTTCCTTTTTCTCTTTTCCTGTTTCACTTTTTCAGGCTGTGCATTGAGGAGGGCAGGGTTAGAGGGAAGAGGGGTCAGGGAAGACTTAGGAAGTTTCTTCAGGAAATGTAATCTCCATCCCTAATTCAACCCAAATGAGCTACAGAAATGCAGCTTCCAATAGGAAAAAGAAGGGCCTTCTATTTGTTCTAATGTAGCTCCCTGGCTAGTGGCTGTAACTCACACATGACCATGATTCTATTAACCACACAGGAATGTAATGCTGTGTGCCTCTCCTTCGTGGTTGTTTCAATCACTCTCTAACCACAGCACAATTTCCTCTCTTCGACAGAAGCAGCGTCAGGATAAAGGCCTAGCTCACATGTTATGGCACCAAACACATAACATTAGTGAATGAATGATTAAGAAAGCTCATGGGCCGAAACCGGTTTGGCTCAGTGCATAAAGCTTCGGTCTGAGGACTGAAGGGTCCCAGGTTCGATTCCGGTCAAGAGCATGTACCTTGGTTGAGGGCACATCCCCAATATGGGACGTGCAAGAGGCAGCTGATTGATGTCTCTCTCTCTCTCATCGATGTTTCTAACTCTCTGTCCCTCTCCCTTCTTCTCTATAGAAAAATCAATAAAATATATTAAAAAAAAAGAAAGAAAAGAAAGCCCATGCGATGATCACTGAGAGGTACAGTACTAGTTATGAAATCAAAGTTTACAAAACAATTTTATTTGCTCCAATTAAACAAAGGAGACTCTGTAAACAAGCACACTGGAGGTTCAAATGTTGATGAGCTGTGATTGTTCATGTCCCTGTTGAGGCAACCTCAGATGCTGCAGAATCTCCAGATCCTGCCAAAGGCAGTTTCAAAATCCAAATATCCAAGGCAGAATCTGGCTGTAGGACACTGGAAGGTTTTCACTTAAGACTGTTTTCTATCTATTATAGCCCTTTTGTGATGACTATATAATATCTCTGTGAATATCTTTATAATAAGCTTCCATATTAATTTGAAGAAATCATATGATGTGGTGCTTGCCGATTATCACATAATTCTGTAATACAAATTAGACCAGCCTTCAATGTCTTTGAAACGTAGTGTGTTAAAATGGTACGTACAGGTT
>PVJN01047454.1:0-16002 GCA_004026805.1 Lasiurus borealis
CCCCTCATGGGACCCAGGGTGACATGAAATCCGGCCGGCAGACCTGGGGTTGGCCCGTGGATTCCTGGCCACACAGAGCCTCCTGTTAGCCAGGCCGATAACCCCTGACCCCCTCCATCCCCATGTGACTCGGGATGTTTGACCTGGGCGGAATCCCTGCGTTTGATCAGCAAATCCCTCCCCTCTGTGCATGCCTCCCCGAAGGTGGGCCTGGGGTCCCGGGTCACACCCAGCTCCTGACCTGATTGACCCTTGAGATGCCCGGTTCAGGGCCAAGGGCGAGAGGAGGGGCGGGTCCCAGCTGAATGCAGAGCTTCAGTGGATTCCTTGAGAGCGTGGGCTCACCACCTAACGGGGAAAGTGGACTGGACATTCCCACCTCGGAGGATGAGCCGTTGGGGCCCAGGTACCTGCCGTTTTTCAGAGCCGGAACCTCCAGGGCCTCGTTCTGAAGAGGGTGCCAGCATCCCAGACATTTCCTCCTCTCCCTGGTGATCCATCGAAGGTTTAGCATGCTCAGCCCTCTGCCACGTGCCCCACGCGCGGGGCCCGGAGACACGGGGTCCTGCCTCTCAGCGCTGCAGGGGGGAAGGGAGGCGGGCGTAGGGCATTCTCACCCAGAGAAGGGGTGTGTAAGGGGCAGTCACCGCTGTACAGGCACTTGACGTTTGTTCCTTGGTCATCTGCGAGAGGGACTTTCGATCTCATTTTAAATCGCAGGGAAGAGAGACCGTTTGCCCAGGGTGAGCTGGTGTGGCTGGGATTCGAACTCGGACTGTTTGCTCCGAAGCCTTAGTTCTGGGAGAGGAGGGAGGGGTTGGGGGGTCCCACGACCCTGTCACATCTTTTCAGAGCCGTGGGGAGGGGAGAGAGGGGCTTCCTCTGATTAGACCCTCACCCCCGCTCCAAGGCCAGGCTTCCTGCTCACTCTGCTCCCCTTAACCCAAACCAGGCGGAGGCTCCCCTCTCTTTATCCCCGCCCCCCGTTTTCTTATTGGCTGTGGGGTCCTGTGCAACTTCCCTCCTCTGTCTTCCTCTGGGGGATGGGGATGAGGGCAGGTGAGAGGATTGAATGAGATGATGTCTGTTCAGCATTTCTACCCAGTCAGTGCCCCGTACGTGGTGGCTGCTATTTTCGTGATTTCTTTACTGAAGCACCTCTGTGTCTTAACACTATATAATTCTCTTGGTTATTAGGCTTTCTCTCTCCCTCCCTTTAAAACACGGGCTTCCTCGAGCAAAGATTCGTATCTGTTTTATTTATTGACAGTTCCTAGAACCGTGCCCAGGCCAAGCTGGGCTCTTGTAAATGCCACACCAGGAAGCCAGCGTCACGGTTCGGTTTGAGAGCCAGTCCTTCCTCCTCCACGTGGCAGGTTTTCAGCTCCTGGTGATTTTCCCACCCCCTTTCTTCCCTTGAACTTGCTTGAAATGGTTGGGGAGCGGGGGGAGGAGGAGGCAGGGTGCAGGGGGAGGGAGGATGCGGGGCCTTGCCTGATAACTCGTGTTTGCTTTGCTCGGTGGCCTTGTTTCCGTAAGCACCGACCGCTGCTGGAGTGGAGCTGGGCTTGTGACCCAGATCCGGGGCGTTGGCCCAGGCCGGACCCAGTTCCTGCTGGCGGGGGCCGGGCGCACCTGCTGCCTCGCCCTCGGCCCGGGGTGGGCGATGCGGGAGAGGCCTGGGCCCGGATGGAGAATGGAGTCGGATGGTGACCTGGTTCCCAGGGTCATGCCCAACCACTGGGCACCCTTCCTTTCCCCACCCCACGCTGACCTCCTGTGGTCTGACACCCGATTCTGAAATGGCCTTTCAGGACCCCCCGCCCCCTCCCCACCACCACTGTGGTCTTAGGCCAACACAGGGCATGGCACTCTGGACAGTCTGGGCTCCCCTGCCCCGGCCACTGGGGCCTTAGAGCGAAGAGGCGTGTTTCCCTGCTCCCCTGGACGCAGTGAGGGGGGGACCGCCCTCCCGGGCAGTTGGGGCTCCTGGCCGTAAAGCCAGAGTGACTTGAGACGGGGCTTCAGCCAGCGGCGGCCTCGCCAGGTCCCGTCCCCATCTGGTAATCCTTTCAGACTT
This sequence comes from Lasiurus borealis, assembly GCA_004026805.1. NCBI lineage: Eukaryota > Metazoa > Chordata > Mammalia > Chiroptera > Vespertilionidae > Lasiurus > Lasiurus borealis. The sequence goes on from PVJN01047454.1 coordinate 2,081, forward strand.
TATTTTGGAGCGGCCGTCGGCAGTCTTCCTCGGGCGTTGATTGGCCAGGCAGGCAGGGAGAGAGGAGGGCGTTTGGGGGGAGGTTTCCCCACCATCGGCGTCACTGAACCCCGACTCGCTGTACGGAGGCCCCCACACGCAGGCTGCGCTCCCATCCCAGCCGTCGGGACCCGAGGGAGGGCCCAGGTGGCGGCTTTTATAAGCTCATTGTCGGAGTCAGTGCACGACTGAGACTGGGAAGATGGTTCTGAACCCCGAGAGTGGATGGCAAGCTGGGGCTTGGGGTCCGGTCCCACCTGTCCCTCTCGGGTGACTTCCGGCGAGCCAGTTCCCTCCTCGGAGACTTTTCTCCCCAGTCGAGTGGTCAGTACGGCGTCTTCCCTCACCACTGAGACCCTCAATTTGAAAGTAAGTGTGGTGCCCAGGCGAGCTTCTGAGAAGGGCGGTCTGCAGGAGTTCCCCCCCCCCCCCCGAGCCTGCACCCCGGCTAACGAGGTTCCCAGGTGATGGGGGCGCCTCGCTCCCTGGGACTGACTTGACTTCGCATCTCCCGTCCCGGTTTGTGCTTCTCCGTAGCGTGTCCCCTCCTCCTTAGAGAGTCACCGCGAGTGCTGACGTCCTAAAGGCTCTGAGAAGTCCTGCAGGAAGGCAACCAGCAGGTTCAGCCCGGCTCCTGCCAGACTTACTGCCTGAGTCACCCTGTTGCTCAGAGGGCGCTGGGCACCACTTCTCAGCCCTAATGGATCCTTTGAGGAAGTGGTAATTAGCCTAATTGTTGGTTGTCAGCTTTTAACACGTAGGCCCCGTGGGTTTAATTACATCGTAGGTTGCACATGCAGAAAAAGTGCAGGACGGGACAGAACCACCAACACTACTATGTATATTCGGTTTAAAAGAAACCTCAACCTTAGGGGGAGGCAGGAAGAACTCGGGGTTGTACCACGACTGCGAGGGCATATGCAGAGTGCTTTCTGCCCCCCTGGCCTGCTGGGTGAACCACACTGTTGCGGTTTTTGTTTTTTGTTTTTTAATTTTTTAAAAATATATATTTTATTGATTTTTTACAGAGAGGAAGGGAGAGGGATAGAGAGTTAGAAACATCGATGAGAGAGAGAGAGAGACATTGATCAGCCGCCTCCTGCACGCCCCACACTGGAGATGTGCCCCCAACCAAGGTACATGCCCCCAACTGGAATCGAACCTGGGACCCTTCAGTCCCCAGGCCGATGCTCTATCCACTGAGCCACACCGGTCTCGGCACTGTTGCGGTTTTAAGCGCAGGGAAGTAGCGCCTCAGAGATGCTGGGTCACCCTCGGGTGCCTCCTAGGGCCCTGGGCACCTGCGTACACCGGACGGTGCATTCACCCTCTTGACCCCGGTGAGCAGGACAGCATCCATTGGGAATGGACTGAACATTCTCAGACCCTGTTGGAGGCGAGAGGCCTGGCTGGTAGTAAACTTGAATCTTGTCAGGGGCCCCTGACACCCTGGGGACTGGGGTTGTGTCCCCCCTGCAGGAGGTTAACTCTCTCTCTTCCGTGCTGGCCTGGGGCCTGCGTCTCAGGGGGAAGGAGGTGAGCGGACTGGTTAGTGAGCCTGACAGTTGGAGTCAGTGCACCCCCAAGACTGGGAAGATGGTTCTGAGCCCCGAGAGCGGATGGCAAGCTGGGGCTTGGGGTCCGGTCCCACCTGTCCCTCTTGGGTGACTTCTGGTGAGCCAGTTCCCTCCTCGGAGACGTTTCTCCCCAGTCAAGGGGTCAGTACAGCGTCGTCCCTCGGCACTGAGACCCTCAACGTGAAAGTGTGGCGTGCTGAGCACGGTGCCGGGTGTGTCATTGGGCTTCAACGCCACCCGGCCAGGCCCGAGAGATAGATAGGATTGTTAGGAACTTTTTTATTTTTTAAAATTACCCTACAGTAGATTTGACCTTTACTGAGATGTACTCATCTGTGAAATTGAAGACATTATATCATGTAACCACCCTTTCTCCCCAACTAGATACAGGACAGTTTCAGTAGCCCAAGAAACATTATAGTCACACTATTTTTTTAAAAAAATAGGTATTTTATTGATTTCAGAGAGGAGGGGAGAGGGAGAGAGAGAGAGAAACATCAATGATGAGAGAGAACCCCTGATTGGCTGCCTCCTGCACACCCCACCCTGGGGATCGAGCCCACAACCGAGATATGTGCCCTGACTGGGAATCGAACCTCAACCTCCTGGTTCCTAGGTTGATGCTCAACCCCTGAGCCAGGCCAGCCGGGCTACAGTCACACTATTGCTTCCATTAAAAAACTTGAAGGAAGAACATCAAGATTAGCCTCTTAGTCAGCATGTAGGTGCCCTGCAGTGTGGTTAACAGAGGGCAGAGGTGGCAAGCAAGTGTCTAAACTGACGTGTCCTGTGTCACCGAAACCTCAAGAGCCTTCGAAGCAAGTGTCCCCTTCCCCCAGCCGGACACCCTCCCTTCCGGTCTCCGTCTCTGTCAGCTTGACTGCCTGAGACGCGTCCCATCCGCCACCTGGCATGACCACAGTCCTGCAGGTGGTCCGTGTTGTCTGCGGAAGGGCGTCCTTTGTCTTCGGGCCGAGTGCTGTCCCCACGTCACAGCTTCTTTCTCCCACACGGACGGCTAGGTGGTTCCACGTTACTGTGAATAATGCTGTGCTGAACGCGGGCGGCCTTGCCTGTCTGTCCTCAAGGTCCTGACTTCAGATCTTTTGGATAAAAACCCGGCCACAGGACTCCTGGGTCAGAAGGGAGTTCTGTTTCTGGTTTCTGAGGGACCCGCAGGCCGTTCTCCGCCGTGGCTGCGCCCGTCTGCCTTCCCACCGGCGGCGCACGCGGGTGCCCTTCTCCCCACCTCCTCGCCGCCGCCGGCACTTGTCTCTTCTGTTTGTGTGACAGCAGCTGTCCCAGCAGGTGTGAGGGGACCTCTCCTTGTGGTTTTTATTTGCGTTTCCCTGGTGATCGGTGACATGGAGCGTCTTTTCGTATCCGTGTCGGTCATCTGTGTGTCTGCTTTGGAGAAAGGCCTGTTCAAATCCTTTGCCCAGTTTTTCTTTTCTCTTTATTTTTTGAATATATATTTTTTATTATTTATTAATTGATTTTTTACAGAGAGGCAGGGAGAGGGATAGAGAGTCAGAAACATCAGTGATGAAAGAGAAACATCCATCAGCTGCCTCCTGCACACTCCCCACCGGGGCATGTGCCCGCCATCAAGGTACATGTCCTTGACTGGAATCGAACCTGGGACCCTTCAGTCCGCAGGCCGATGCTCTATCCACTGAGCCACACCGGTTAGGGCCCTTTGCCCAGTTTTTCATTGTTTTTGTTGTTTTCATTTTTGTGTTTTGTTGTTTGTTTGTCTGTTTTTGCGCGATGCAGAGGAAGGAGTTTCTTAAACGATTTGGATGGTAACGCCTTTTCAGATATATGGGTTTCAGAAGGAGCAGTTTCTCACTCTGGTCACTGTTTCCTTTCTGAATTCCGCTTTAAAGAAGGAATTAATAAAGGAAGCGGCTGGGAAGTGACCGGCCCAGGGCAGGCCGCTGGGGAGGGCAGGACGGGGATGGGGACGCGGGGGTCCATGAGCCAGCGCTTTGGAAGGTGCGGTCCTGCCTGGCTGATCCCTGCCTCGCTGAGGCCTGGCTATTGCTGGTTGTTATGGTTCCCCCAGCCCTTCCCTCCCCGCCACCAGCCGCTGACGTGCAGAATTTCACCAAAACGTCCCTTCCGAGCTGTGTGGGCCACTGGTGACTTGGGGGCTGTTGGGATGTTTTGCGGGTCCGAGGGTACATTCCTGGTGTGGAGAAGGCGTCTCCAGATCTCCGGGGGAACGTGCTCCGGGGTGGGCTGACCCTGGCCCCTGCGAGATGGACCCTCCCGTGGTGCTTGCTCGGCCAGTCTGTCTGGATTCGGATCCCTTCCCGTGTTTACCTGCTGTGGGGCCCTGGACAGGACACTGCCTCCGTGTGCCTCGGTTTCCTCATCTGCACGCCGGGTGCTCATCCTTCCCGAGCCTGGTTCCTGGGAGCCGCAGGCGCCGGACAGATGTGCTTAGAAGATGGGATTGTGTTTGGCTCTGTGGCCAGAGCGTCAGCCTGTGGACCAAAGCGTCCCGGGTTTGAGTCAGTCAAGGGCGCGTACCTCGGGTGCAGGCTCCTCCCCGGCCCGGGCCCTTGTTAGGGCACGTGCAGGAGGCAACCCATCGATGTGCTTCTCTCACCTCGATGTTTCTCTCTGACTCTCCCCTCTCTCTCTCACGCTCTACAAGGGCAATGGAAAAATATCCTCGGGTGAGGATTAATAAAAAAATAAATAAAAATATTAAAAAAGAAAAAGGAAAACGGGCTGTGTTTGCTCCTCCTGGCTTTGCCTGGCAGCATGTCCTGAGCTCCTTCCCTGGGGACCTCAGCCGGGGCCTCTGGCTCCTAGGCGAGCTGAGACCAGGGCCTCTGACATGTTCACATGGGGACCCCCGGGAGCCAGACTCCCCTCTCTTCAGGGGCACCTACCAGGCCACACCCCCGATGCCCGGGGCTCTGGGAGGCGCCTCAGTGGGCAGGGAACAGCGTCTGCTGTCCAGCGCGGTGGCTGGTTGCCTGCCCTGCGGGGTCCCCAGCTTTTCAGGAAACGGGACTCAGATGGGCGCCCGCTTCCAGTCTCCTTCCTGTTGGGCCAAACCACACCTCGCTGAGGCTGACCGTGACCTGTGGCGGCCGACGCTCCGTCCACAGAGCGGGTGCGGCCGGCGGGTCACGGAGGCTGGCCAGGGACACAGGACGTGGGGCAGACCCAGGGCTGTGGCCATGGGCTTGGAGCCGGAAGCAGAGGAGTGAGGGGCTCTCAGGGGTGGGCAGAGTCAGCCCGGGGCTCCCCTCCTCCCGACGGCGCTGGGATGGCACCGCCAGCTCTGCCCCTGACATTCCTCTTTGGCCAAAGCCCCGTCTGGGTGACATGCTCACTCCAGGTCCTCTTCCACCTGCAGCCCCTGGGGCATCCCTTCCAGGGGCTTCCCTGGGCTGCCGTGGTTACAGCTGTGCCCACCCGTAGTGCCCCCCTGTCCGGTGCCAGGCTAAGGTCCTCCCGGATTCCCTCGGTCCATCCTCGCATCAGGTAGGACCCCGGTGTTATTCCCATTAACGTGATGGGGCACCAGGCAAGGAGAGGGAACGGGACTTGGCCAAGGTCACCCAGACCACAATGACATCACGAGACCCGGGCGTTTGCCAGTGATGCCAGCGGCTCTCTTGTTACCCACATCCTCGTGCCCGGAGCCTTATCGCCTGGGTTTTCTTGGGGCCCCTCCCCCGGTACCGGCTGCCACCTACTGAGCGGTGTGTGTAGTTCGTTCGCCGTTTCCTGTGCCGTGTGCGTCTCTGTGGGCAGCGCTTCCCGCCGCGGGCCTGCCGGGGAGCGGGCGGCGGGGTGCAGACCTTCCTGCCCTTTCTCTGCCCGTCTCTGGAGCCCCCGTCTCCACAGGCCAGGCCCTGGCAGTGCTGGTGGGGTCCTTCATTCATTGAGCATATTTATTGCGGGCCTACTGTGTGCCAGGCACTGTACTAGAAGCTGGGGATATAACATTGAGCCAAACAGGCAACTCCTGCCCCCAACCTGGTGGGACTTCTGTTTTAGTTTCAGTATTTTCTCTCTCTTTTAAATATATTTTATTGATTTTTCACAGAAAAAGAAGGAAGAGAGATAGAGAGTTAGAAACATTGATAAGAGAGAAACCGATCAGCTGCCTCCTGCACACTTCCTACTGGGGATGTGCCTGCAACCAAGGCCCCTGACCGGAATCGAACCCGGGACCCTTCAGTCCGCAGGCCGAGGCTCTATCCACTGAGCCACACTGGTTTCGGCTCTCTCTCTCCCTTTTTAAAAAATTAAATACAGCTGTAATTTTGGGAAAACGTAGATTCACAGGAAAGTTGTAGTGATAATACCAACCCCCCATCCGGTTCCCCCCGTGGTTCGCAGCACATGTCCCCATACGTGCCCCAGCCAGGACACGGGTGTTGGTATGTGCATTATTTTTATTATCACCTGGGCTCGGGCTTGCTTTGGATGTTACCTGTTCCCGCAGATCAGACCCAGTCCAGCAGCCCATGGTGCTCATTGGTCGCGCCTCCCTGGGCTCCTCGGGTTGGGGAGAGTCCGGGCTCTTCCCGGCCTTGGCATCTTGGGGAGCACTACCCGGGGACCCTGTGGAATGTGCCCCGGAATTAGGCCGGGTTGTGGGTGGAGTGCCCTTCCCAGCGCATCCCGACACCCACGTGGCCTCCTTGATGGCCTTGACCTTCAGCGCCGGGTTCAGGCAGCCTGGCCAGGTGTCCCCTCTCCCCCCGCCTGCCCCGTATTGGTGCTCTTCCCTCTTCCCGCCCCCCCATAAGCAATCCACCTCCAGTGAAGAGCACCTCCAGCATCTGTGGTCCCTGTGTGGTTTCACGTGGCTTCCTGCCTCTTTCTGCTCCGCTGGTGGGCGGGCACTGGGGTCACTGCTGAGTGGCGACCCTCCTGGCTCTGTTTGGGCTGACTCCTCCACCCCTTTTCCATTTCCCACTGTACCCCAGGCCTGTAAAGGAAGAGGCGAGGGCCAGGCCCACAGGAACCGCTCGGGAGAGAAGGCTTGACAGGACCAGAGGGGTTTCATCCAGCGCGGGGAAGTGTTTTAACGAGTGCTCGTGAGACCTGTCCCAGAGTCTCTTGGGCCCCTTAGGTGGACAGGGCGGTGGGACCCTCCCTGGATCCAGGAGGTGGCCATCCAGAGCCAGCATCTCCCCACCATCTCCTTGTGCTAAAACCTCTCCCGCTCTTGCCAGCCACAAGTGTCACCTCCTCCGAGAAGCCCTCCCTGATCTTCCTGCCCGTGCTGCCTCTCCTGGCTCTGTGCCAGGCACCTCCCTTGCCCCCTTCCTGTCTCACTCGCTGGGCTCCAGCAGGCCATGAGGTCGCAACCCAGCCAGGGCCTGGCACACAGCCAGGGCGGGGCAGTCCCTGGGTGAGGTGCTCAGCGGAGGCTGGTGGCACCGAGGCAAAGCCAGGGCTGTGAGCGTGTTCGACCGGCCTGGGTTCAAGTCTCCGTCCCTCCTCCCGAGCTGGGGGTGCCGGGGACAATGCTTTGGCGCTCTGGGCCCCGGTGGCCTTAATGGAAGTCAGGCCGGATGGTACACAGCGCTGGCGCCCGGGACTGGCAGGAGGAGTCATTGAGCGCCTCGCTGCAGAGCCCTGAGGACGGAGCCTGGCACCTGGTGGGAGCTGAGTAAAATGATTGGTTCCAGGATAAAGCACCAGAATCATAGCAGATTTCCGGATGGGCCGGAAATTGGCCTCCAGATACCTCCTGAGGTTAGCCTAAGTCAGCCAATCCCCCTGAACCTGAAAATCTCAGTGATTTCATGCAACGGAAGTTCATTTCTCGCTCACGTCCAGGACCAGGGTGGGCAGGGATGCTCTGTCCGTTGCCTGTACCCAGGGACCCAGGTTCTGTCCGTCTTGTGGCTCTGCCTGCCTCCGGGGTGTGCGCATGGCCTGGCGGAGGGTGGGGGGAGAGGGGAGGACAGAGGGTCGGGTGGACGGTTAGAATGTGGCGCTAGTGTGTCTGCAAGGACCTGGCCTCACCCTGTTCCAGGGGCGGTCAGGAGTCGTGGTCCAGGAGGAAGAGAAAAGGTGGGCTCGATGCGTGCGTCCCCGTCTCTGCCTGAGTGGTCACCTGAGTCCATTCTCAACCTTCGGGGACCATCGGCAGACTTTGGGGCGCATTCCTAAACAGAGAGGGCTGTTTACCTAGTCATCTTTCTTTCAATGATCCCGTTTTCTGTCTTTCTTTTTATTTTATTTTATTTTATTGATTTTTTACAGAGAGGAAGGGAGAGGGATAGAGAGTTAGAAACCTCGATGAGAGAGAGACATCGATCAGCCTCCTCCTGCACACTCCTTCTGGGGATGTGCCCACAACCAAGGTACATGCCCTTGACCGGAATCGAACCTGGGACCTTTCAGTCTACAGACTGACGCTCTATCCCACTGAGCCACGTGGGTTTCGGCCTGTTTTCTGAAGTTACCATTTTATTTAGAAAAGATCACTCTGGAACAACTTGGAAGGTGAAAGAAAACGTAGCACCATCTTCTATAAACAGAAGCAGATCATGGCGAGGTGGTCCCGTTGCCGCTGGCTGGTCCTGCCGGCATCTCGGGGTCTGTTACTAAAGGGATGCTGGCCACGCTATAGGGCTGAGAGGCACCCCCATACCGCCCCAAGACTTTTTCTCGGATGTTCTCGGCATTCTCAGTGAGAACCCTACAGGGACCACCTCCTCACTGTGGAGCTGATGTCATTTAACCGCCAGCTTCCCGTCCGGCCCTGAAATCACCGCCAGCCCCGCCGGCGGTGGCTTGGGTGCCCGCGTGCTTTGAGAAATGCCGGCAGAGTGGGCACAGACAAATCCAGGTCCCGGTGCAGCAGGAAAAGGGGGTACAAAGCACCCTTTTCCCCCATAGCCTTTGTCACCTGACAGTGTGCACCTTGACCTGCGAGGGAGGGTGCCACTTCACCGAGGGGGAAACTGAGGCCCAGAACAGGGCGTGGTGGTCCCCCGAAGACTTGAGCGTTCTTCCCCTGTTGGAAGTGACCAGGTCACCCCCTCCCCGCCAGCTCCACTTGCTGCAAATGGCACGTTAGCCCCAGAATCGGGGGGGACGTTGAGGGGAAGAAGACACCTGATATTTCACCCCCAAGCCAGCCTGGGGTTTCCGCCTGATTGTTTTCATTTGGAGGAAACAGAGGCTCAGAGAGGTTGAGGGCCTGGCCCAGAGTCACACAGCGGCTGCTCCTGGTCTGGGAAGGCCTCCTGCCCGAGGGGCGGCCACACTGTGTGTATTCAGGCCGCTCCTCCGCTCTCTCTGTCCCTATTCCCATCACCTGCCGTGCCCCCAGGAATGCCCGCCTCCCCGGTCTGCTCCGAGGAGCCGGGAAGTCAGGAGGCGGTCCCGGGCGTGCTGGGGAACTCGCTGCCCATTTGCTGGCCCCGTGGGTGACACGGATTGTCGGGTGACAGCCAGCTGCCGCCGTGGGCCTGCCTGGCGGGCGCTGTCGGAGGGAGGGCTCCCCGGTGTCGGGTTTGTCTTCCTGGCATGGTTGGGTGCTGCTCGACGCTGGGTGGGGTCCCCCGATGATTTGCTCTCCGCTCCCGCACTTCCCTGCCCCGGGTCCCACCCACCCCAAGGTACGCCAGCACCCAGCCCCACCCGTTGAAAACACGCAGGAGGCCCTGGATCTGAAGGTATCGTCGCTCCTGCTGTGGGGACAGAGGGGTTGAGGCTCCGTGAAGCGGGGAGTGTGTGTGTGCACTCATTCATTTCGAGATTCATTGGGGAGGTTTTCGGGGAAACAAGGAAGGAAGAGGCAGGAAGGGAGGGGCCAGTCAGGTCGGAATCACAGATCCGGAGTCTGTGGATGGGGGCTCCTACCCCCGGTCCCCCCACCTTCCACCTCCCAAAACACAGTTTGGAACCCCAAGTGAGATGAGACTCCCCTCATGATCTGGCTCCAGCCCCACCCGGATTGGGGGCTGTGTTGGCACCCCTCGATGTTTGGAGGTTTCTCCTCTGAGGATAAAGAGCAGGGGGAGTGGAAGAGGTTCCCCCGGGACTATGTCCCAAGGAATTGGCACCTCAGACGGCACTCGGGCGCTGGCCACAGGAACCGTGGGTGGCCAGCCGCCTGTCCTGTTGGGAGTGACCAGGTCACCCCCATCCCGCCAGCTCCACTTGCTGGAACTGGCACGTTAGCCCCAGAATCGGGGGACGTTGAGGGGAAGAAGACACCTGACATTTCACCCCCAGCCCAGCCTGGGGTTTCCGCCTGAGGTTTTCATTTGGAGGAAACAGGCTCAGAGAGGTTGAGGGCCTGGCCCGGAGTCACACAGCTGGTCACACAGCGGAGTCACAGAGCCCAAGCCTTAGACTAAGGACTTTCTCACCCCGGTGAGGGATGCACCCCGATGGATCACCCATCCCTGGCAATCCAGGGGTGCCCGTTTCTCAGCGTTGGCTCAGCAGGTGTAACCTCTAGAACCCACAGATTTGTCTTCCTTCTTACCTGGGCCCGGGGCGGCCCCGCCCCCCACCCGCAGTTCGTCCAGGTGGCCTGAGGTGGGCTGGGAATCACCGAGGCAGTGTCCCCAGGGATTGGTAGGATTAGGTGAGTGGGGGAACCCTGAGCAGGGGCACCCCGTTATGACTCAGGTGTAACTCTGGGCCCAGCACCACCAGTCTTCAGTGACTGAGTAAGCTGCATGAACGCCTCACATGGGACTTGCATGTAGGAAGCCCATGTGCGTGTGTGGTGGGGTGATGGCTGTCTCTGCAGACGAGCAAACTGCGGCTCAGGGGGTCCCACAGCTGGAGAGGGGGGCAGGAACACAGCGCCCACGCGTGAACCCCGTGCTTTTTCCGGGTTCACCTTGGGGCACGTTTGCATCCCCGTGAGGGTCAGGTGCTCAGAGCCCTCCCGGGACCCGGACACGCGGTGGGTTTGGGCCCTTGGCCTGGAGGCAGAGGACGGAACCGGACCCCGACTCCTCCACGCTCGGATGTTTCTGGAAGGAGGGGAGTGAGAACCCGCAGATGCTGGGCCGCAGGGATGAGGGTGGTGGGAGTCACCATGGAACACCTCCTGGTGTCAGGCACAGGGCCACACCCTGAGGGGACCCTCCTCCGATCTCACAAGACCAGGGAACGGGGGAGAGCAAAGTGGGGGGAGAGCAAAGAGAGGAGGCGTTTCTCCTCTTGCTGGCGTGTGTGAAGGTTCGGGGCTGATCAGAGTCAGTGCGTGTGGGCGCTGGAAGGGCCTCGAGGTGGACGGAGCCACGGGGGGACCCACCGCCCCGTGCTGAGGCCCTGCCCACGGTCACCCCGCCAGCCAGGGGGCCGCCGGCTTTTCCGGGTCGTTCCGGTCGGCCGCGTGGGAAACTGGGTCACTCCGGGAGCCTGGGGTTTGTCAGCGCTGAGTGCGCCCTGAGTCAGGCAGGTATGAGGAGGTTCACCCACCGCCTCCTCCCGGCCCCGCCCGCCCCGCCCGCCCCGGATCAGGTCCCGGGGAGTGGGGCCACCGGCGCGTCACCCGCCCGGACCTCCGCCTGCCTACACCCGCCAAGGGTGACGAGTCAGCCGCCCGGCTCCCCTGGCCCAGGCTGCCTGCCTCGGTGCGGCCGGGTGGACTAGAAGATCCCGGGTTCGATTCCGGTCAAGGGCAGGTGCCTTGGTTGCGGGCACATCCCCAGTGGGGGGCGTGCAGGAGGCAGCTGATGGATGTCTCTCTCTCATCGATGTTTCTAACTCTCTATTTCTCTACCTTCCTCTCTGTAAAAAATCAATAAAATATATTAAAAAAAAAAAAGCGGAGGTTGTAACCTGGTGGCAGGAGGATTGGATTCTGCCCAATCACAGGCGTGATCGTCTGCTCCTCACATGTAAACACGTTTTCCTTTTAAATAGGTTTTTTTTTGATTTTAGAGAGAGAAAAAGGAGAGGGACAGATAGAAACACTGATGAGAGAGACATCGGTCAGCCGCCTCCTGCACGCCCTGCCCTGGGGAGTGAACCCAGGAGGAACTCTTGGTTCCACCACTGAGCCACACTAGCTAAACAGGTTTTTAAAAGAAATACATTTTTATTCATTTCAGAGAGGAAGGGAGAGGGAGAGAAACATCCGTGATGAGAGAGAACCATTGATTGGCTGCCTCCTGCACGCCCCTCGCTGGGAATCGAACCCTGATCTCTGGTTCGTAGATTGATGCTTGACCACTGAGCCACGCTGGCCGAGCAGGTGGTCTCTCTTTGGCAGGAGCCACGGCCTTTGGGAGACAGGAGAGACCAGGGTGAGAGCGAGCGTGGGACCCCACCAGGTGCCCCTGCCCGGCTCCGTTCGCTCGCTGCTGGCTGCCCGGGCCTAGGCCGGTGCCCGCACCTGGAAAGCCGCCGGATAGGGACCGGCAGAGTGTCCGGGGTTTTAGTCGCAGCTCTGCTCCCACAGGCCTCCGGGTCGCTGGCACCTGGTCCACGCCATTAGCGGTGGGTGGTGAGGTGCCTTCTTCCCAGGGGCCAGTGAAGATCCAGGGAGGCGGTGCGGGTCAGCGGTCAGCGTGGCACCGCCAGGGGAAGTGGCCGTTCCAGGGGGCCGTGACGGTCACTGAGTTTTCGCAGGTATTTCTGTTTGACCCCTGACGCAGACTCCCCCATGGGGCTCTGCCCCAGCAGGTGGCAGGTGGCAGCTGACATTCTGCGTCTGCCTGAGCGCGCTGGTGGTGCCAGCCTCAGAGAGAGGGCACGCGGGACTGGCCGAGGGATAGGGAGCGCCTCTAGGGGAGCCATGCCTGCTGGTCGAAAGAGCACCTGTGTACTGACTGACACGCGTGTACATGTGAGCGTGGACGCGTGTGGAACTGTGGGTCCGTGCTTGGCCGAAGGCCCCCAGCTTGGCTGTCGGTGCCCAGCCTGTGCCAGGCCGTGGGCTCCCCGGTGCGGGACGTGGGACGTGGAGCTGGTGTCCACCCCGCACCCGCGGAGCCGGTTTGCCGCGCGTGGCTCTGGCCCGGAAAGGCGTTGCGCAGGAGAGGCAGCGTGCAGGAATGCGCCCTCCGCCCAGCACCCGGGACGCCGCTCCCGCTCTGCTCCTGCCTCTCGATGGTTCTAGAACACACGCCCGGCTCTGCCCCGGCTCGGTCTTTGTGAAAAGCTCACTCCGGTGAGAGGGGGGAGCATGGAGCGGTGGGAGCCTCCTGAGGGACCGAGCGGGGAGTGTGCCTGAGTATGGCACATACCAGCTTCTTTCCAGAGGCCCAGAGCTGGCACTTGGTGGGACCAGAATCCTCGTGTTGATACCGAAGCAACCCCTGGGATTGTGTGTCTGGGAAGCTTGGGGGCGGGGGGGAGAGGCCTTGGCTGGATCGCAGCTAGCATGTGGCCTTGATGATTGTCCAGGACAGCAACCCTACTGTGCGCCCAGCAGATCCAAGTTCATGACCTCGCAGGGCCCTGGGGTGGGGTCGGGTGGGAGTGCCCTGTTTTCCCAAGAAAGAGCAGCCTTGGGTGCTTGTGAGGCTGCTGCCGCCAGGCGTTTGGGGCTAAAGTCCTCGCTCCCTGCCCGGTGGGGGTGACCCGCAGGTCAGCAGGCCCTCCCCCTGCCACTGAGGCCCTGGGGGCGGTAACATCAGGGTGAGTGCTGCCCGAAGCCCCCAGGCCTGGGGCTGCGGGACTCGCTCTGAGGACGGGACTTCTGAGGCTGTGATGCCGTCTTCCTTCACTCAGTACGTTTTTATTAATTTTAGAGAGAGAGAAAGGGAGAGGGACAGATGGAAACACTGATGAGGGAGAGACATCCGTCAGTTGCCTCTTGCAGGCCCTGCCCTGGGGAATAAACCCAGGAAACACTTGGTTCAATCACTGAGCCACACTAGCTAAACACATTTTTTTTAAAATATGCTTTTTTTATTCATTTCAGAGAGGAAGGGAGAGGGAGAGAAACATCCATGATGAAAGAGATTTCTCCCTTCCTCTCTGGAATGAATAAAAAAAATATATTTTTAAAAAATGTGTTTAGCTAGTGTGGCTCAGTGGTTGAATCAAGAGTTCCTGGGTTCACTCCCCAGCGCATGGACCACCCCCTCTCCACCCCCTCTTCACCCCCTCTCCCCCGCCTCCGCAGGCCTGGGTGGGCACTGGGTGGCCTTCCCACGAGGTCAGCTCCCTGCATGTCTCCTCGGTATCCCCCCCCCCCCCAGTCCCGCCTCAGGCCCTGGCTCCAGGCAGGGCCGTCCCTGCAAATACCAGCCCCCTGACATGTGCATTTTTCCTCCATGATTTTTCCTGTTTTGATGAAACGCTGCGCCTGGCTGCGAAGGTTCCCAAGAGGGG
>PVJN01047455.1:0-16002 GCA_004026805.1 Lasiurus borealis
ACAGACTGTCATGCTACAGTAGGAAGGCAGAGGAAGTTGTGGGGGAGGGGCCTGTAGGAGATCAACTGAAGGACTTGTATGCATGTGTGTAAGCATAGTCAGTGGATACAGGGCAATTGGGGGGTGGTGGAGAGGGAGAGACAGATGAGGGCATGTACTGGGGGGTGGGGAAGGCAATAGGGAAAATAAATAAATAAATTAATTAATTAATTTTAAAAAAAGAAAAAAATATTTAGAGCCAACAACAACAACAACAACAACAACAACAAAAAACAAAAAACAACACAAAATAGTCATGGGAATGTAAAGTTCACCATAGAGAGTATATTCAATAATATCGTAATAACTATGTTTGGTACCAAGTGGGTACTGAAATTTTCAAGTGGATCATTTTATAAATTATATAATTGTCTGACTATTATTTTATACACTTAAACAAATACTATCTAATAAAAGTGTAATATGCAAATTTACCATACCTCCGCTACACCCACAAGCTATGGGTATACCTCTGCTATACCATACCTCCACTATGCCCACCAGCCAATCAGGAGCGAGCATGCAAATTAACCCAACCAAGATGGCTATGACCACAGAGAGAGCAAGAGGGAGGCTTGGGTTGCCCCCAGCGATGGAGGATGCCAAGCTTTCTGCACACCATGGCCAGCCCAGTCCTCCACTCCAGGCTACAAAATTTCAATTGTAGAAGATAAATAAATCCCAGATACCACGGCCTCCGCTTGGGTCACTGGGGGCATGGCCAGCCTACAAACCACCACAGGCCCCTGGCCAGGCCACCCCATGCCCCAAGGGAATACCCACCCTGATCCAAGATACCCTTCAGGGCAAACCAGCTGGCACCCACCCATGCACCAGACCTCTATCCTATCTAATAAAGGAGTAATATGCAGATTAACTATCACTTCAACACACAAGATGACTGTCCCCATGTGATCAAAAGATTCTGCCCCCATGTGGATACAAGATGGCCACCACAAGATGGCCAGCAGGGGAGGGCATTTGGGAGGGACCAAGCCTACAAGGGAGGGCAGTTGGAGGTGACCAGGCCTACAGGAACGGGCAGTTGAGGGAGACACAAGCCTGCAGGAGAGGGAAGTTAGGGGTGAATAGGCCTGCAGGGGAGGACAGTTAGAGGAAAATAGGCTGGCAGGAGAGCAGTTAAGCATCAACCAGGCTGGAAGGGCAGTGGTTAGGGGGTGATCAGGCTGGCAGGCGGAAGTGGTTAGGGGCAATCAGGAAGGCAGTCAGGTGAGCAGTTGGGAGCCAGCAGTCCTGCATTGTGAGAGGGATGTCTGACTGCCCATTTAGGTAGTGATACCACTCAGAGAAAAGGTGACAGGATAGATCAGGGTTGCCCTATGTTCAGCTGTTATGAATTCTTCTTTGTATGTTGATGAGCAAGGAAAAGTTGTTACAGAAGAGGCAGGAATATTTAATACTGCCCTCTCTTGGAGTTATGGGGATCAGCCAAAATTGATAACATAAAAATAGGATGTTTTTTCTGACATCCATAATTCAGTGTGTATATTTACTGGGTCCAGATGATGAAACTTGGTCTGGAGACTTAGAGATATTAAGTAAATTATATGGTGGTATACATACTAAATAGAGATACAGACCCTGAACTTGGCCTCTACTACTTGTTAATAGACTACCATGAGTAGAACACTTGCCCACCTTTACTATTGTGGATGGAACGAAGTTCCCTACCTCATCCTCCTCTGAAGATCTATTTCACAGGTTCTTCCCTACCTCTCAGTTTATTCATACTGACCACTGAGTTCTAGTTACTTAAATAAATTGCTATGCTTTGGATACAATATGGGACATTAGAGATAAAGGTGAGAGAAATAACACTAATTTATTTTTGTTAACTTCTAGAGTCCAGTTCCGTTACAGTAATATTCTTCACTTAAAGTCATCAAATGTTTATTTTGGAAAGTGGCATCATGCAGAAAATCAGCTGTACATTTTTAACGATAGAAACAGTTACACCTGTGCATGATAAAAGATTTGCTTAATTTTACTATTTGAGAAAATTACCCCAAAGGAGGGAGCACTTGTAATCTCTAAGCAAAATTACCCTGTGGCTTTTGATAAATCTATGATAGACTAACACTATAGGAAATAATATATAGTGAGATTAAATTTAGAAGACATATTTTAAAAGTAGATGTAAGTCCTCTCAGTGGTTCACAACTATTACTCAAGCACTGAGGATATTGTATGATACATTTTAGAGACTTAGAAATATTTGTTGATTAAATTAGTAAAGTTGTGGAAGATCATTAAGTTATAGTGCATTGAGGCATAAATAGTTCACTAGAGTATGCAGATGAACAATCAAGTCCTGTGATAGGATATTATTCATATTTTATTTCCCTTTTGTTGTACTATGGTTAGCCCTGAGCATATCTTCGCATTAGATGTGTTCAATCTCCAATGCAGTTGAGCCCTTGGAGATATCCTCCTTCCACTCACTTTAGATATCCATTTTCTCAGGGTCCCTCCTTTTATTTTCACTTTGCAGTTAGCAAATCTAAAATGTGCTTTGGAGAATAACAAATGTTGCATATATACTGAATGGCCATAATATTATGATCTCTGAGCACATAATAATCTGGCCACTCAGTATATCTATTATCTATCTATCTATCTATCTATCTATCTACCTATCATCTATCTATCTGTCTAGATATATAGATATATATTAGAAGTCTGGTGCATGAATTTATGCATGGGTGTGGTCCAGCCAGCCTGACCAGGAGGAGGGGACATGGGCATTTGGCCAGCCTGCCTGCTGGTTGAACTCCTGGTTGAGGGGACAATTTGCATATTAGCCTTTTATTATATAGGATATACTTTGAGTGGCCAGATTATTATGTGCTCAGAGATCATAATAATCTGCTCACTCAGTATATATACTGATTTTTTTTACATTTTTATAGGAATTAACATATAAACAAATAAAAGGAAAAGAGGAAGAAAGAAAGAAAAAAGAAAGAAAGGGAATTTCACATAAGTGACAGAAAGTATGAGGTGTATTTTTCATGGAGCTATTACATACCTGCTGGCCCCTGTGGCATTGCAGTGCAAATGGTTGCCTACTAAATGTGTATAATATTTTATCTGTGTTGTCACTGAGTTTGTGATCACTCAGATACATGTATTAATATTATCTTTAAACTAAAAGCCAAATACATGAAGATTTGTGCAAGAACAGGCCTTCCTTCCCTGGTTGCTGGCACTGCCTTCACTCTGGCCAGAGCCACCTTTTCTTCTTTGCTCTGTCACAGAGCCACCTTCTGCCTCTTGCCTTGTCAAGTCAATTTGAATATTCCCTCCTTATTTTCTTTGGGCACTACCATCTTTATTGCAAAGTTATGGTCAATATGCATATTCTGTCTTTATTAGATAGGTCATTTAGTACTACTTAAGGTCTTTTGGACAATAGGTGCTACTCAACTCAAAATGATAGTGTTATGACCTTAAATAAATATTTATGAAATACAACTGCTTTAATTACAGAGTTATTGAAAATAAACCCGTAATTAAAGATCGAAGGAAGAACTTTGAAAACGAAGAGAAAAATAGTGTCATCAGAATGTCACTTTTCTTCAGTATATGATAAATCTACCTATCAAGATGGAAAGATTCATCACACTGAGTTAGTAGAGGCGATCATACAAATATTCAAGCCACAGGGCAGAAGTAACAGAAATTGATTATGTATCTAATTTAATGAAGTGCCCATGACTGTAACTTTTGTGATTTATAAATACTAGTGCATGAACTAGGCAAAGACGAATCATTGCTTGAAATATAGTCAGCCTGGTCTTCACTCACTGATGATCCACTCATTTGTGGAAAATTACGAACAACATAACTGATGAACACAAATACATCCAGAGAAACAAAAGCATCCAACAAACGGTCAAACCTCAGAGGAAAGGAAGGGGAGGGTGTGAGCGGTGGGGTAAGAGATCAACCAAAGGACTTAAATGCATGCATATAAGCATAACCAATGGGCACAGAGAGTAGGGAAGTGAGGGCATGTATTGGGGGGTGAGAGTGGCCAGAGATAAGTCAATGGAGGGAAAACACTTTAAACAATAGAGAATTTAAATTAAAAACAAACAATAAAAAAAACATGATTTTTAACACAATAAAAACAAAGTTTATGAGGAAATAATAAAAATGACAATATGTTTGTTGACTTACTCTGATGTCAAACTGTGCAATTTCCAATTAACAATATCGTTTTATGTATGAGACTTCTATTCTTTTACTAGTCAAAGAAGCTATAAAATATCAGATTTCTTATCTTCTATATGAATTAAAATAGCCAGCATCCAGGAAGTGCTAAATAATATTAACTTGCAAAGAAACAACATCTTTTCCTGCCCCTTTATTTTTGTCTCTATTTAGTTTTATATTTGAGTATCAACTATACTAATACTGGTTAAAAATCTAAAGTACTGCCCTAACCAGTTTGGCTCAGTGGATAAATGTCGGCCCACAAACTGAAAGGTCTCGGGTTTGATTCTGGTCAAGGGTACTTACTTACCTTGGTTGCAGCTGAGTCCCCAACCCTCATTCCAACATTGGGGAAGGTGTGGAAGACAACCAATAAATATGTTTCTCCGACATCAATGTTTCTGTCTCTCCCCCTCCCCGCTTCCACTCTCTCTAAAAATTAATGGAAAAATATCCTCGGGTGAGGATTAATTTTAAAAAATTACTCATTAAAGTCGCTTTAATTTTTTTTTTTTACTGTTTTCACATTTTTCATTCTTCCAATTACAACAGGATTATATCTGAAAATTGCTGCATGAAAAGTATGGAACAGCACTGAGTTTGCTGATATATTTTTTTAATCAAATGTCTATTTGGGAAAGAGAAAGAGAGAAAACAGTTTGTTCAGGACTAATGTTGCTCTGTTCAGTAGTAGTTCATGAGTTTCCAAGTCTTGGCTAAGGGCCTTGCTTTAGTCTTGGGACAGAAGGGAGAAGTGAACAACAGACTTCCAGGTTAGATGTAGCTCTGATACAGCTTCAACGACATATTCTTGATATTTTAAAGGTCTCCATCTATGCCAGAAGGAGGCCTTGACAAGATGCCCTCTCAGAGACTTGGCAGGGCTTGAGGAAGGGGCTCCATCTGCCTCCTCCAGAAAGAGCTTTCATTAGCTCTGGGAGTTGCTCCAAGGATCTTTTATGGCGACCAACTCCTAGACTTATTCAACTTATCTCCAGTAGGTGGATATTCTTCTCACTTGATGAGAAAATACAGAGAGCAAAAATGACAAGAAGTGCAAATTAAAGAATTTTCCCACTCATTTCACAATTAGTAAGAGACAGGAAAGCAGTGAGTTTTTGTGGGCACAGTGTTTGAACAGAAGTAAGGCCAATTAGGTTTGGGTTCTGTCTCTGCCACTGATTAGCTCTGAGTCCTTGGGCAAATCAGTTAATCCTCTTTATGCCTCACTTTCCCTAGAATAGTCCTTAATTCAAAGAGTAGGAATTGTGAACTTTGAAATAATATGCGCAATAGATGTTGTTTTTATGAATAAAACCACTGCCTGCTCAATAATTTCTCACCTACTCAGGCATAATTATTGCAATTTCTAATAAACAAGTCTTTTGATTACTGAAGAAGTTGAAGTTTTCTCATCTGCAAAATAGCTCAAAAATTGAGAAATTATTCCTTGCACAAATGCACCTACAATTTTGTGGATGCTTCTAGTTGTTACATAAAACCCAATCAAAGAAAGAGTGTGAATAATACTACAATTTCCACTTACATTCTTTCCCCTCTGAGGCTTTTAGTGTCTTAAAAACTTTATTTGCTAAGTCAGAGCCTTAGCCTTCAGTTTCTCATTTCCTGAAAGAATGATTAAACCCATTTCTCTGTGTAAGTGTTTAATAGTTCTTTAAAACTTCACCTTCTCTCTTGGGAACGCGAAATCAAGTTTAGCCCATGAGCCACACTGCTCCCCCCGCCCCCCGCAATAGGAAGTGTTGGAAGAAAGAAAGTGTCTAGAACACCCCACTAGCTCAGCAGTTCTGAAGCTCCCAGAAGGTAGTATATGTCTAGTAGACTTCTAAAGTAGCCTGTTAACAAGATTTGAGAGTATGCTATTTAAAGTTACAAAAAGTGGCTGGCTTTTCAAAGTGCAGCAGAGAACATTCTGTCTCTTACTTGCCCTGAAGTTTGATTTGGTTGTGTGACAAATCGAAAGAAGCAGACCTACTTGGGGATGGAATGTTTCCTTCCATGTTTCTGAGATCTCTGCGAATTCTATCCTTACAGAAATCTGGTGCTTGGTATCATCCCACTGCCTTTGTGTTCCAATCCCTACAATCCCCACCCCTTGGAGAGTAATTTGAAAAGACCTATTTCTTTTTTCATCTCTCAGTTTTTTCTCATGCTGCTCACCCCACCTTTGTTGTTGTTGTTGTTGTTAATCCTCACCAAAGGATGTTTCCATTGATTTTTAGGTAGAGTGGAATAGAGAGAGAAAGACAGAGAGAAACATCTGTATGAGAGAAACACATTGATTGGTTACCACCTGCAGGAGCCTTGATCATGGCCTGGGCTGGGGAGGAGCCTACAACCAAGGTAGTACCCTTGACAGCAATCGAACCAGGGACCCATTGAGCCAAACAGGCTTGGGCTTTCACCTCACTTTAAATTCTCTTTTCATATATCTCCATCTATCTATTCTTCAAAGATCTAAGTTCTTCCCAAACCTATTCTAAACAGCTTAAATATACTTGAGCTCCTCTTTGGTAAACTGATATCTAAAGAGCCTTAACCTCTCATTTCACACCTGTCATACACAATGGTAAAGGACAGATCAGAGATTATTTTGCAATGCTATTAAATTTGTCATAAAATGCAATTTGTCTTCCAGTCCAGACTGTAAGTTTCACTGCTCTATTTTATACAAGAAGATTCTCAACATTTTTTTTTCTGAAAGAGATTATTATTATTTGACTTACCAGTAGACCAAAATTTGTTTTTATAAACCCTATTTTTATTATCTATTTGACAATGGATCAAAAAAATAAAAAATTCACTGGTTTGTTGCTAAACTGGCTTCCACAGTGCCCATTCCAGTTGGCCCCTGGATTCCTGGCATATTTTGGGAACCTGCAAGTCACTTTTTGCTTCATTGTTGGGTCTGTATTGACTAATAAGGTCATAGCACAGATTTTTGTCTTCTTCGAAGAAAGATATTGTCTTTTCCCTAAAACATATAAAGGGTGGTGAAAGAGTTAGAAGGAGGAGAATCCAAGATGGCAGCACAGGTAAACACTTACACTGCTGCCTCGCACAACAATTTCAAAACTACAACTAAAAGACAGAACAGACATTATCCAGAACCTCAGGAAAGCTGGCTGAGCAGAAATTCTACAACTAGAATGAAAGAGAGGGGCTCACAGAGACTCAGAGGAGCTGCAAAAAGCTGAGGTACAGAGACGCGTGCATGGAGAGAGCGGGTGCGGGAGAACCTGGCTGGCTTTCTCTGGCGGGAGGGAGACAGAGACTCTCAAAGGCTTTGAACCCCTTATCTTATGATCCAGCTGAAACTCATATGGGGGGAGTTTGGACTGTGACAAGGAAGAAGTGCACAGAAATTTAGGGGAGTCGCAAAAGATGAGAAGTCTGATGACGTGCAGAGGACTGACTGCTGATTGTGCTGCTGGCTTTCACAAGTGGGTGGGAGACAAACACTCCCAACTGTGCCACTTGTAACTCCACTAAACCCCAGTTTCAGGTGAAACACTGGGGACCCAGACTCATTTGGTCCCAAAGTGCAGAGGAGCCTGAGGGGCAGCAGCCTAGAGGCACTGTGAGAGAGCGTGCACGTGCACAGGGACTGCTCCAGCGATTACCCAGTCACATGAGACTCAGGGGCCATGGAGGGCAGGGCCAACTGGAAGGCAAGGTGATCCCCTAAGTCCTGAGACTCCACCCATCCCAAGCTCAACAGAGAGGCTTCTGCAGTTTTGCATCATAAGGCTTAATCCAACACGGAAGTTATCCTGGCATAGTGAAAATGCTGAGACAAAAGAAGGGATCACAAACAAAAGAAATGGAGAAAAAAAAACGACTGGGTATAGAGTTCAAAATCACACTTATAAGGTATTTCAAGAATATCCTAGAAAAGTTGGATAAAGTTAGTGAGAGCCAAGAGGAGATGAAAAAGAACCAACTAGAGATGAAAAAGATCCAACTAGAGATGGAAAGGACCAACTAGAGATGGAAAAGGTCCAACTAGAGATGAAAAAAGACCAACTAGAAATTAAACATACACTGACTGAAATAAAAAATATTATACAGAGTCCTAACAACAGACTAGAGAAAGGCAAGAATCAAGTAAAAAAATTGAAATATAAAGAATCAGAAAACATTCAACTGGAAAAGCCAGAAGAGAAAAGAATCCAAAAATGTGAAGATAATATAAGGAGACTCTGGGACAGCTTTAAGCATACCAGCATCAGAATTGTGGGGGTGCCAGAAGAAGAAGAGAGAGAACAAGATATTGAAAACATATTTAAAGAAATAATGACTGAAAACGTCCCACATCTGGTAAAAGAAATAGACTTATAAGTCCAGGAAGCACACAGAACCCAATATAAAAGGAATCCAAAGAGGACTACCCCAAGACACATCATAATTAAAATACCAAAAGCAAAAGACAAAGAGAGAATATTAAAAGCAGCAAGAGAAAAACATTTCATTACCTACAAGGGAGCACCCATACAACTGTCAGCTGATTTCTCAACAGAAACCATGCAGGCCAGACGGGAGTGGCAAGAAATATTCAACGTGATGCATAGCAAGGACCTACAACCAAGAATAATCTATCCAGCAAGGCTAACATTCAGAATTGAAGGGCAGATAAAGAGCTTCACAGATAAGAAAAAGCTAAAGGAGTTCATCAACTCCAAACCAGTATATGAAATGCTGAAAGGTACTCTTTTAGAAGAGGAAGAAGAAAAAGGTAAAAGCCAAAAAATTATGAATAACAAATACATATCTGTCAACAAGTGAATCTAAAAATTAAGTGAATTAAAAATTTGATGAACAGAATAAACTGGTGAATATAATAGAATCAGGAGCACAGAAAGGGAGTGGACTGATAAATCTCAGGGGAAAAGGGGTGAGGGGTGTACAGGGAGAGACTGGACAAAAATCATGCACGTATGGATGAAGTCAATGGGAGGGAGGTAAGGGTAAAGAGAAGGGTGGGAGCTGGTTGGAGGGGTGCTATGGAGGGGAAAAAGAGAAACAAATGTAATAATTTGAATAATAAAGATTTAATTAAAAAAAAACAAAAAATAAAAACAAAAAGAGTTAGAAGGAATTCATGAATGTTAGTTAATGAACTGCTAGGGCTTTGGGATAACAAAAATAAAATGTGGGTTCTAAGCTTTCAATAAATTGAATTTTTCAGTTTGAAAGAGAGTGGATCATGTTAGTGTATCTCAAAACAATTCTTGCTAACAGTAATTTCTTTGGTTATATAGGTAAGTCTTATAATAATTTGAGGAAGAAGATGTAATTAGAATCTTGAGACCTAACTTTATTATGTAGACAAATGTCGGGAGACCCCAGCTGACCTAGCCTTCCACACTGGCACTGAAGGCATCGGGAGGTGTCTCAGGAGCTGGAAGTGTTTCAGATGAGCCAGCCCCACCTCAACATCAAGAGGTATCCCTTCATGGTCCTAGAAACAACCTCTCTTCACCTTCACCTTCCCCTGCCAAAGGAAAACCCTCACAATCTAAACATCACTAATTGTCTGGAGCCAATGGTCTAATACCGTGCTCTTAATTTCTGTTTATATCAGTATTAATGATGTACAGGACTTCAGACCATCTCTCTCCCATAAGGATTCTTCTCCCAATGCAGTTTGGTAGACATGGAGACCACAGTGGACCAATTTCTCTTCTTAATT
Organism: Lasiurus borealis; assembly: GCA_004026805.1. Lineage (NCBI taxonomy): Eukaryota > Metazoa > Chordata > Mammalia > Chiroptera > Vespertilionidae > Lasiurus > Lasiurus borealis. Next base: position 9,992 of record PVJN01047455.1, read on the forward strand.
TTCCCCCAAGCATTTAGAACTATAAGTTCTGATAATTACTTGTTTCCCTGACTCAAAATACCTATATATATATAAAAGCCTAAGTGACATCGCAATCAAACGGATAACCAAACAGGCTGTGTAGGTCGACCAGCCCTGCAGGGTATTAGTGAAGGGGAAAAATGGGGTGACCAGGCCTGCAGAGGGGGCAATTCAGGGCAGGCCAGCAGGGAGGGGCAGTTAAGGGTGATTAGGCCAGCAGGGAGGGCAGTTAGTGATGATCAGATAGACAGGCAGTTGAGCAATTAGGAGCCAGTGGTCCTGGATTGTGAGAAGGATGTCCGACTGCGGGTTTAGGCTTGATCTTGGGAATAAGGCTTAAACTGGCAGTTGGACATCCCCTATGGGATCCCAGATTGGAGAGGTCATAGGCCAAGCTGAGGAGCCTCTAATATTATATTTAAGGGCAAGTATATATGAGCATGTGTATATGAGTGTCTGTTTCTATATCTCCAGTGTAATGGTGCCAGCACACAGTAGACACGGAGCAGATATTTGTTGAATAGATGGATGCATGCGAGCATGAAAACTTCCCATGAGGGTTTGTCTACTAAACAAGGTCAGTGCCCTTCAGAGGCAACCTTGCTGGGTGATTCTGGAAGCTCATCTCAGCTTCAGCTGCTTGTTTGGAGCTGTCACTAATTAACTATTCCTTCAAGTGTCTGTGAATGTTTCCAAAGTCATTCCAATATTTAAACTCTTGGGCTAAATAATCTCATTTCAAGAGTTCCATGGTAAGGAATAATTCAAAACGTTAGTGACCACAAATACTGATGGAAGCCTTATCGAAAAAAAAAAACACATTAATTCATTCATCTGTTTATCCATCTATTTCTCTATTCAACAAATATTCATTGATCGCATATTATCTGCTGGAATATGTGTTAGATGCTGGAACTAGATGTTGAGCAAACTCAGTCCTTATATTCATGGGAAATTTATATTATAGTGGAAATGATCTAAATTTCCAACATGGATACAATGATTGTGTAGAATCACTGGGTTGGATAAGATTATTTATATTTTATATCTGGTGACAAGGGTATCATGATTCTTGTCCCTCTCTCTATCCACCCTGCCATTTATCTCTATGCCAGACTTTTCTCTTACTGCATCTACATGCCTAGAATGCCAGATATTTTCCCTTCATTTATTGAGTTACTTACTTTTTTTCACATAATAAACTACTATTTGCATATATCTATCATAAAATGACCACATTATTTTGCCTTGTTTCTTAGACTTCTCCCATTCAATGCAATATATTTTTAAAAAGTATGTGCATTATTAATTATTGATTCTTTGAAACCAAAACAATCTCTTAAAACATAGGTCAATGTATATACTAACCAATGCTAAATAAATTAATAAATAATTGAATTTTAACAATCTACGAAATGATGGGCAAGACTTGAAGTTAGATCTGATAGTACCCTTATAATACTTAGTTCCCTCTGTATTATTTATTATATGTTGGTTAATATTAAAATTGACTAGTAGCCTCTTCTTTCCCTTGCACCTAGTATCCCTGTAGATATAATACTTCGGTTTTGGGATTTTTTTCTTCTAGTTGTTCTGTCTATTTTTATTGAGAAATTCAGGTAGATTAGAGAGCCATGAAGCTTATACCTCTGTCTTCCAAGTTAGTACACTATTATGTAACTTATTTTTCTATATTTGCTGTAGCACATTATTGAGAATTTGCTGTAGGAGGAAACAAAATCATATTTATGATTTTACTTTCTCTCTTGCAGTGTTTTCAGTTCAAAAGAAACTAATTTATACATTTGTTATAATCAGAATATAAGGTGAAATAGTTTGTAGATATTTAAAATTTTATCTTTATTTTTAAAAGTATTACAGATGTCACCTTTTTTCTCCCATTGACACTCCCCCTCCCCCAGCCTTCCCTGAACTGTTGACTGTATCCATGGGTTATGCATATATGCATATAAATTCTTTCACTTATCTCTTCAGAATAACCCCTACATCCACCCCATCCCACCCCCACCTTTCCTCTGAGATTCGTCAGTCTGTTCTATGCTTCTATATTTCTGGATCAGCAGAAAGTAAATGTTCATCATATTGGGTCCTTGACATTACAAATTCATAGTAATTAATTTTTGCTAAATTTTAATATGCTCTAAAAAAATTTTGTACTTTTGGTACTTGTCAAATGTAGTCCACACTATTCTGTCTTCGTTCCTTTATTTTAAAAAGTTAATTTCATAATTAACAAAAAGTAATTATAAAGTACTTTAAACTCCTGAGAGTTAAACATACTGAATAATAATTATGAACTGCATGCCTTTTGTAATTTGTAAAATTTGATGCTGGATACAAAAAAAAATGCCCTAGAAACTAATGGATAGCTCCACTGTGATGGGTTCAATAACTGTGATTAGGTTGAGGGGCAACTGAGGAAGAAAGTATAAAAGGGATATAAGCTGATTGCAATGCAGACAAAGCTTATGTATTTTTTAACCAAGTTCTTTTAGTAGTCAAGCATATCTTTTGTTTCGGGTAACCCCCTTCAGCTCCTCAAACTATAGACTCTCAGCATTTGCACTGTGGAAGAGTTACATGCAAAAGCTTTTCCCTGTTTTTGTTGAGCTCTGTCATTGTGTTCTTACTCTAGCCTGTCATAGTCATTTGATTCCAGTGGTGTGATTCCCTTTCTAGAATAACTCAAAAGGGAAAATCAGACTTCTGATGGCAAACACACAAAATGCATTCTGTGAAAATCTTTTCATGATGAGAGAGACTTCTTTTCAGACTCTTATTTCTGACATAAACAGCATGTAATAGAGAGCAAAAGACACCTGTAAATGTAAAGAATATTTTTTCATTCTGGTGTTTTACTCTACCATGAAAAGTGTTTTGTGCTATGCACATTAAGTACCGATTAGGGAAAACATTTATGCTGTAAAAGTTTGCCTTTACCTCTGTCACTGTCTTACAGAGTTGGACAAGAGAAAATAAAAACATCTTGGGATACATTTTCTGTAACACTTCATTGATGCACTCATTATTTGATTCCTAACTCTTTCCCTAAATGCTATCAAAGAAATGCGTTAGCTGATGCAACTCAAATGGCAGAGTGCTTGCACCTTGAATGTGAGACCTCTGATGCCTCATTTCTGAACAGAGATTTGTGTTGCCAGGATCATGATCTGCCACTAAGAAGGAGACAGATTCTTCAGGACTCCTGAATTCCTGGGGCCAGGCTGGAACAGAGCTCTGGGTGTTAGGTTGCATCTGAGTTTCAGCAATAAGGAAAAAGCAACCTGGGCTCTTTGCCTCCCTCCTGCAAGGCTGCCTAAAGTAGGAATTACCCATACTTTGCACTCTACACCTGTTGGTGATAATTTCAGTTTCATAAAAGCTGACATAATGACACTGCCACCTACTAATAGTGCAGTGATAATGAAGTTGATGTTTCCAGAGAACATCATGCTCTGCAGCAGGGAAGTTCAGCAGAAACAGGGAAATGCAGCAGCACCTTGGAGGATGTATATGCACACTGACCCCAGGGACTCACTTCTGTGCAGACATTTGGGGGAGTTTAGTAATTATTTCTCATCTCCTTTCACACCTCAGCTATTGTTTCCCTCCTTTCCCTTCCCCCCAAATTAATTTTCGCTATTGCTCCAGCCACACTGGCCTTCTTTTGTTGAATTCATCACACCAAGTTCCCTTCCTGCATTGTTGTCTTCTCTGACTTTCCTGTCTGCCCAGAATGCTCTGCCACAACACCATTCCAAGTACACATCCTCTGGTCAATAAATTCTCATAGGGGCTTCCTCTCTCTATATAAAGTACCCTATTCACTCCTTAGCATACCATCTCATAGCACTTCTTCATGTTATCTTACATGATATTGCTTATTTGTTTAATTATTTTGTAATCTGGGACCCTCTCCCCTAAAAAACAGAGTCCAGGTTTCATTAAAGAAAAGTCTTTGTGGTGGCCTTTTTCATCCTCTGCCAGGTGAAGGAATCTCTCTGCCTCCCATAGTTCTTTCTCTCCTGTTCCTGCTTTGAATGTTCCTTCCTATATACCTCCCCAGGCAGCCTGGTGAGAGTGTTGGCTCAGAATTTGACAAAAAGAAGACAAATAAATACTGTATTAATAAGAAAATTCTGTCTAATTTGTGCATTGTTGTGTCTTCAGTGTCTAGAAAAGTATGTATTCAGTAAATAGTTGTTGAATAAATGATCACTCTATATTTTCTGCCTTTTGGTCCAGGTGGAGCTCTGCTAGTAAAAGGTATCTTAAAATCAGTGACATTCGGAATCTAAGATGGCGGCATAGGTAAATACCTACACTGCTGCCTCGCACAACAATTTCAAAACTACAACTAAAAGACAGAACGGACATCATCCAGAACCACAGGAAAGCTGGCTGAGTGGAAGTTCTACAGCTAGAGGGAAGGAGAGGGGCTCACAGAGACCCAGAGGAGCTGCAAAAAGCTGAGGTAGGGAGACGGGCTCGTTGAGAGAGCGGATGCCAGAGTACCTGGCTGGTTTTCTCTGGTGGGAGGGAAACGGAGACTCCCAACGGCATTGAACCCCTTATCCTCCGACACTAAACCCCAGATCCAGCCGAAACTCATACAGGGGGAGTTTGGACTGTGAAAAGGGAGAAGTGCAAGGGAATTTAGGGGAGTCGCAAAAGATCAGAGGACAGATTGCTGATTGTGCCGCTGGCTTTCGCGAGTGGGCGGGAGAGAGACCCTCCCAACTGTGCCACTTCTGACTCCACTAAGCCCCTGTTTCGGGTAAAACCCTGGGGACCTAGACTCTTATGGTCCTGGAGCCGGAAAGGCAGCAGTCAGGAGGCACTGCGGGGGGCGCGCGTGCACAAGGACTGCTCCAGTGATTACCCAGTCACGTGAGACTCAGGGCCCATGGAGGGCAGAGCCCACTGGAAGGCAAGGCGGTCCCTTAAACCCTGAGACTTCACCCATCCCAAGCTCAATAGAGAGGCTTCTGCGGATTTGCAAGTCTGGTATCATAAGGCTGTATCCAACACAGAAGTTCTCCTGGCATAGTGAAAATGATGAGACAAGGGAAGGGACCACAAACAAAATAAATGGAGGAAAAAAAAACCACAACTGGATATAGAGTTCAAAACCACGCTTCTAAGGTTTTTTCAAGAATATGCTAGAAAAGTTGAATAAAGTTAGCGAAAGCCAAGAGGAGATGAAAAAGGACCAACTAGTTGGATATGCAAAATATCCAACTAAAGATGGAAAAGGTCCAACTAGAGATGGAAAAGGTCCAACTAGAGATGAAAAAGGACCAACTAGAAATTAAACATACACTGACTGAAATAAAAAAATATTATACAGAGTCCTAACAGCAGACTAGAGAAAGGCAAGAATCAAGTAAAAAAATTGAAATATAAAGAAGCAGAAAACATTCAACTGGAAAAGCCAGAAGAGAAAAGAATCCAAAAATGTGAAGATAACATAAGGAGCCTCTGGGACAGCTTCAAGCATACCAGCATCAGAATTGTGGGGGTGCCAGAAGAAGAGAAAGAGCAAGATACTGAAAATCTATTTAAAGAAATAATGACTGAAAACTTCCCCCACCTGGTGAAAGAAATAGAATTACAAGTCCAGGAATCACACATAACCCCATATAAAAGGAATCCAAAGAGGACCACCCCAAGACACATCATAATTAAAATACCAAAAGCAAAAGACAAAGAGAGAATATTAAAAGCAGCAAGAGAAAAACAGTTCATTACCTACAAGGAAGCACCCATACGACTGTCAGCTGATTTCTCAACAGAAATGATGCAGGCCAGACGGGAGTGGCAAGAAATATTCACCGTGATGAATAGCAAGAACCTACAACCAAGAATAATCTATCCAGCAAAACTATCATTCAGAATTGAAGGGCAGATAAAGAGCTTCACAGAGAAGAAAAAGCTAAAGGAGTTCATCAACTCCAAACCAGTGTTAT
>PVJN01047456.1:0-16002 GCA_004026805.1 Lasiurus borealis
AAAAAAAAAAGCCCTGAACTACGTAGTACAAAAAGGTTTCAAAATTCCTCTGGCCAAATAAAACCTCCCTTTGCATCAGAAAATTTCTCTTCTTGCCCTGTCTGTGAGAGGATAAGATAACAAACCCAAACCACAGAATCGTCATGGTAAGATACCATACCACACTCTGGCAATGCACGTAAAGTCGTTCTGGAAGGAAATCTTTGAGTAACTAGAAGCAGGGCTGAGGTTTTGTGTCTACCCTCTTGACCCTGTCACTTGATCCTCCTCCTCTTCCTTCTATCATGTGAGTCACAGATAGAAAAGGCACGTGCATGATTTAAAGTCAATGCTCCTCGAGCATTTATCCAGAATGCTTTGCCCCTCCACCCTCCCATATCTAAAGTGTAGAACTGCTTTTTCCTCAGGAGACGATCTTGACTGCCAGTAGAGTATTACATCAAAACAGACGGTCACGGAGCCACTAGAGAAGTTAGGAATGCATTCATCCTGCCAAGACCAGAAGCTTTTGCTGAGACTCATTAGTGGCTCAAAAACAAATCCTTTGTTTGACACACTGGTACAGTAAAAAGAATACTGCAGAAAAGAAGGTAATGACATGAAAGCAAAAGTTGGAAGTGATTCTGTATTAAAATAGCGGGTGGGGGGCGGGGACGGAATATGAAGGCAGAAAGTAAAAAGTCCTATTTAAAGTCAGTTTAAAAAATTGATGCTTTAGCTGACTGTGTGCATTGAACATTCTACATGCCTGATTATTATCCTGAAACTGGTACCTTTCATGTTCTCCAATATCAGTCAAAGAAAATGGAATTATTTTTGAGATGGAATTGTTCTCAATGAGGCCTCCCCACACTCAGGTGGTGCTGATGGAGTGTCTTAAACAAGAGTGCTTATGCTCAGCATGTTACTTCCTAGCAAAGAGCTTGTTTCTTGCTCTTCTTTTTTACCATCAGTGTTCTTCTCAACATTCACCGATTTTTTTCTACCTCATCCTTCAGATCTCAACAATGACTATCTCACTATAACAGATTTTATAGCACCATAGGCCACACTCCATTATAGCACCATAGGTGCAATTTAACACTTATTTGAATGAATATTTTATATATCATGAAGATCTTTGGCCCCTTCAGTGTGGCTCTTCCACAAAATACCATGGCCTGGGAGAATCTATTTTGAAGAAGTTTAAATTTAAAAAACTTGACTCTCCAAAGAAATTTCAATCATTGTACTGTTGATATTTGGCTCTGTTGACTAATGAGTTTGCCGACCACTGTAATAAATTATAAACTCCCTTAAAGGTAGAAGTCTTTTATTTTGCTCACTACCATATTCTCAGTAGCTAGCACCTATTTGGTACATGGTAGACCTTCAATAAATAATCCAGATGAAGGGATAAATGGATGCATGAGTCATTTCATCCTTTCTGATACGGATGTAATCCTAGGGTTTATTGACAAATTCTCCCTAGAGCTCTCCTAACTTTTCGAAGACAACATTTATTCAGACAGAACAGATTAGAGGGCTAAAAACTTTCTGAAACAGGGAGGTTGAATGACATTTTATAATAAACTCACTTGAAATCTAAATATTTTCAAAGCATGCAACCAAGATAACTGACCAAATTTTAAAAAATATATTTCTTTTTTCTTTTTTTAAAATATTATTTTATTGATTTTTTTACAGAGAGGAAGGAAGAGGATAAGAGAATTAGAAACATCAATGAGAAAGAAACATCGATCAGCTGCCTCCTGCACACCCTCTACTGGGGATGTGCCTGCAACCAAGGTACATGTCCTTGACTGGAATCAAACCTGGGACCCTTCAGTTTGCAGGCCAAACCTCTCTCCACTGAGCCAAACCAGTTAGGGCCAAATTTTAAAATTTTTTAAACTAAAAATAAAAAAGACAGAACAAGCAACCAAATGATCAATTGATTAATAAATGAATCTTCAACAGATGGCAGGTTTTAACATAAGATAAACAGATTATTGATACTTTATCCAGAAAGGAAAACTTCTGTCCAAAGCAAAATCTAGCCACACTACCGATTTCTTTTAGTCCATTTTAGCAACCTTGGTTCTAATTTGTTTTTGTGTTTTCTCAAATGGTAAATGTAATTACTTTAAAAATCACCAATAAAAGACACACAATATGACTTCTGATTCTAAGCTAAGATTTTGAGATTAAACATGTAGGATTTCAAGGGAGAAGAGGAGAGCTTCTTCAGCCATTTTGCTTATGTTCTTTATCTTCAGTGTAATATAAAGTCAGTTTTGACAATGGAATTTGAATTTGGATGCATACATTTTTCAAATATCATTCACTCTAGTGTGAAGCTGTGAAAAAGCCTGATCCAGCCTTTTCCATAATCACTCTTATGCAATAGTTAGGAGGCTTTGCTTAGAGTCAGAGAGACCCCAGTATCCCAGCCAACCATGCAATATCAGGTGAGTCACTCACCTCTGTGAGCTTCAGTGTCCTCAACCAAAAAAGGAGAATATTAACCTCTAAGGGCATTGCTGAGGAAAACTAAGGTTATATTTCTTAGATACCTGCAAGGCACCTTGACCACGTTTTATGTTCAATAAATATTTTATTATTATCATCATCAATATTTTATCAATGAAATTCAACTCACCTTATATATAGATTCATTCTTACTACTTCTCATACTCCTCTTTAGTAAGGAGAAAGAGGATAGACATAAACATAGAAGCTAAAGTATGTAAGAGGAAACTCAGGCTCACCAAACTAATGACAAAGTTAAGAGATGCCAGGTCTTACTTCCTGAAAGCAAAAATACATGAAAATAGTTTATTCTTTATGGAGTAAATAATGGAACTAAAATATTCATTCATCAATACCCTTTAAAATACATATCAGAACCTATGCCTTTCCATCAGGAAACAGTACACTTCTCCCAAGTACCTACCATCCAGTATACTTAAGCATGCATTCTATTGGTCAGGATAGATCACATGACCATCCCTTACCACCAGGAAACCTAGGAAATCAAGATTTTTTTTAGCTGCCACATTGCTCTCATGAACTTCTAAGGATAAAGAAGGGGGAATGGATATTAGGCAGATTACTAAGCAGAATGTCCTAAAATGGAAATTTCTTTTTAAATATGTTTTTACTGATTTTAGAGAGCGAGGAAGGGAGAGAGAGGCAAACAGGGAAGGAAAGAGGGAGAGAGGGAGGTGGGAGGGGAGAGGGCAGGAGACATCAATGTGAGAGAAACATCAACTGATTGCCTCCTGTATGCACTCCAAACAGGAATTGAACCAGAGGCCTTTCAGTGCATGGGATGACACTCAACCAACTGAGCCACACTGGTCAGGGCTAAACTGTCCGCTTTTAATGAAATTTTCATTTCTGCAGGCCCAGTGCCCAGGACTATGCCTGAAAAAAAAGAAGTGCTTCATAAATATTTCTTGGGTTGGATCAAAATGGATTGGACTGAAATGAACTGAGTGAATTTGCACTGCACTGAAAGCTCAAGGATCTGGCTGCATCTGCATCTTTCTCAGCCTGTTGCGGTGGCAAACAGGGTGCCTGCCCATACCATGAAGGATGATGACAAGCTTACAAGTTTATGGTTCATAAAATTGGTCACATTTCAAAGAGATCATACATTAGCCTGCCTTTCTGGCCAAAAAAGCAGAATGAAAAAACAATTATATTAACTTATACTTATTTCCTCTCAGGACAACCAAGGAGAAAAGAGTAAAAGTCACTGTTTACCAAACAAAAGGCTGAGAAAACATTGTTCCATTTAAGAATATGACAAGTTAATGAAAGTAAACAAAAAGCTACCACATACTCCAAAAGCAATTGCCTAAAAGCCAAGCTGTAGTTGTGAAAGTGTTGGCATTTGGCACGGAGTTCAGGATTTCAAGGAAGCAAGCCACTCTTTCATGAGCACTAAACAGAAATGTCACAAGCAGCTTTTGATTAAACTATGATTGTCACAGTACATAGAAATGAACTAACATATGGTGTTTTTAAAATAAACTACTAACCACATCCAGTGGTTTCAATTAAAGAATGGTTCATTGCTTACAAAAATTCCCCTAGCCTCAACTGTCTTCCTAAAAAATCCCATTGCCTCACTCTAAATTTCCACTGTCATCAGGCAGATTTCTAAGGGACCAGTCTTGGATCTGGTGTGGACACCCAGGATAGCCTCTGTAGAAAGTAAGTACCTTTCTCCAGCTTTGTCCTGTGGGTGGACCTGAACACATCCTAGAGGTACTCTGCTATAAGAGGTATAAAGTGAATTGCAATTATGTTAAATGACCTGCTAAAAGACTAGAGAAGATTTAAAAGGGTTTTTTAGAATGCTAAACTTATTCATCCTATGGTGTTCTGGCATCAAAAAATAAATCCCCGCCCAGCTGGTATGACTCAGTGGTTGAACATCGACCTATGAACCAGGAAGTCATGGTTCGATTTTCAGTCAAGGGCACATGCCCAGGTTGTGGGCTCGCTCCCCAGTAGGGGACATGCAGGAGGCAGCCATCCATGATTCTCTCTCATCATGGATGTTTCTCTCTTTCTCCTTCTTCCTTCCTTTTTGAAATGTGTGTGTCTATGTATGTATGTGTATGTGTGTGTGTGTATATATATATAGTTTTAAGAAAAGGAGTAGTACATCTCTAAGACAAAGCCCAAATTCCTCATCAGAGAATCATCTTGGAGACATGACTAACAACAGTAACAAAGAATGTAAGGAAGCTAGTTAGAAAATCACTGTAATCATTTTCAAATCAGGATGAAAACTATCCAGAGGGAATTAAAGTCAGGCACCTAGGTAGAGGTCACATGAAACTGGTCCTGCTAAGTAATGAGGCTCTAGTCTGGGGGGTGACATGTTAGCCTTTGCCACTCTCTGTGACTTCTGTTCTATAGTCTCATTGTCTTTCTTCACAGTCACGCTCCCTCCACGTCCCTCTTTCTCAGAATGTGTCCCCTCCTCTCTCTCTTTTCACCGTCAGTATCATTCATGTGCTTTCTCCCTCTATCCCTACAACTGGCCAAAATATAAAACTCAATGACATTTAAAAATATCAATTGTTATTTAAAAATAAATGCATTCTCCATGTTGGTTTTCTTATACATTGTCCTCAATTGATTTCTTTTTCATCTAAACTATAGTGAGCCTTCCATTAAAATAAAGATTCTGGCCCTGGCCAGATGGGTCAGTGTATTGGAGCATTGTCCCATACATCAAAAGGTTGCGGGTTGGACTCCTGGTCAGGAGGCAACTGATCCATGTTTCTCTCTCATCTCTCCCTCCCTACCTCTCTCTCTTTCTCTTTCTCTTTCTCTCTCTCTCTCTCTCCCATCCACTCTCTAAAATCAATAAAAACATATCTTTGGTGAGGATTTTAATAAATAAATAAATAAGACTCCTGACTCCCACACTTAAAGACAGTACATTCTCCCCACCTGCCAAACCAGAAAAATATTTCTGCATACAAAAATATGCAAAGTTCTTCAACTTTATCTCAATATATTCATCTCTTAAATGTTTATACAAATGTAAGGAAGAATAAAAGAAGCTTAAATAGAATGCAGCATACACAGATTTGCAGTCAGTTTCATGGGGGCGGGGGGGAGAGGGGAGGCAGAGAGGCCTATATACATTCCGAGTTTGATTTGAACATGCAAATTATAACTCAGAAAAGTTTCCTCAACAAACCTTTCACACATACTTTCAAACACTTTGATTAGTATTTGATCTAAATGAAAAATACTCTTAACCAGAGAATTTTGAGTGAGCTCAAAAATCTATCTTTAAGAATTGGAGGAAAGGGAAAGATTAGCTGTTTCTGGGTGTGGACATCAATAAAAAATAATCCATAAATCTTTCTGAAATATGTTTTGCTTGTTTGTTTCCTTGGTGTTTATTTGCGTGGGACAAGCAGTATTTTCACAAGAAGTAACAATAAAATTAGACCAAGAATTGACTTAGGACTTTACAGTTGCTCATGCATGTGTTCTGGATATTGGGTGAATCGGCAGTGAATTTCCAGTTATAAAAAGTGCTATTCTCCTGCCTTGTTAATAAAAAGCACCTTATTTTCTGCTTCAACTTTAGTTTTGAATGAATATATGGTCCATATGTTTATTGTAAATTTTCATTCAAAAGTCACATTTTCCATAACACCTGCATTAGTCTTTCCCAAAGCCTCATAAATGAAGCAGAATCAATTAAATATAATTGCTTTCTCTTGTGATTTCTGTGACCAAGTTTTGGTGACAAAGGATAATTTTAATACAATTTGCTAGACCACAATAACACTGCTACCAGAAGTGGCTTCTAGGGTATTGAGTACATCCTGCCTTATTTTTTATTTTTTTTAAAGGGGAATTCTGCTTTATTGGCAAATAGCAAAATAATAAAAAAAAAAAATTCAGGGATGTGCTTGTCTCAAAATCATGAAATCATTATTCTGAAAAGGGTATACAAAGGTCATCTAAGTTCATCCCTGTAGCAACGTGGACTAATCTGTGTATCCATAATACAGTTACATAAACAATTCTTAGATTCTCTATGTGAGACCCTCCACAAACAGCCTTAGTGACACACTCAGCAATGAAAAATCTCACTATTGTAAGTAGCCTATTTTATACACAATCCTCACCACAGTGGAATACAAACCCTAAATAAATAGTCATCAACAGAGGCAGGCTCGTTCCAGCTCAACATGCTATATGGTTCTTTGGATAAATACTGTCTTAAATACTCTGACATGGTCCCTCATCTCAATCACTTCTGTATCAACAGTTCACACTCACAAAGCCATGAATCTAAAACCCCAGGATTAAGTACCTATATAGCCCTAGCCAGTTTGGCTCAGTGGACAGAGTGCTGGCCTGCCAACCAAAGGGAACCGGGTTCGATTCCAGCCAAGAGCACTTACCTCAGTTGCATACTCCTTTCCAGCCCAGGCCTTGGTCAGAGCTCATGCAGGAAGCAACCAATCAATGTGTTTCTCTCACATCAATATTTCTCTCTCTCTCTTCCACTCTCCCTAAAAATCAATGGAAAAAATATCCTGGGATAAGGATTAACACAAAAACAAACAAAAAATAGAACCCATATAGTCCTTTAAGAATCATTTGCTTCAATATGAGAAATTTCCCAAGATCCCTACCAATATCTCCTATTCTTTCAGTGCATTCCAGCCACACAACAACTTGCACACATACTCACAAATACACTCACTGCTCTCGTTTCCTGCCTCATAAACTTAGACCCAAACCACAAGATGTGTCCTGCCTTCTACTAAGTGGCAATGCCTATGGCAGACAGTCATTTACACCCCATTCACTTCAGTAAAGTATATTTCACATTTTAGATTCTATGCACAGCTCTTTTTTTTCCCCCCAATTTTCCACCCCCGGTCACAATCTCTTTTTGAGCCTTGAAGTTCCCCAGCACCTGGAGATGGGAGAACCCTGTGTGGCCTCCTTAACTCATGAGTCACTATAAATAGCAGCAACATCAACTCTCCCATGACACACATAAACACACTATTCATAACATCGCACAGCATGATAAAATGGGACCACTATTGTAGAAGAGTAGTCAGAGGCAACCTTTCATAGTGTAAGAACGTCTACTTGGAGGGCACTTCTTGGTGACTTCAAGAGAACAGCATTCCAGAAATCCAAGGCTCCCCGATTTAACTGGCTAAAGAAGACTGAAGCACCATGGCACAGTCCTCCTGCATCCATCAGTGTCACAGAGGAATGAACAGCAATTATTTGCACCGAACAAAACACAACATTGTTGAGCCAACCCAGTGCCACCAAAAAACAGAAGTATGCCAAACACTTTTCCTTTCTGCACAGCACTGCCTTCAAGTTGCTGACTTGTCCCACCCAAAGGCGCTTCTAATCAGATTAATTCTGCTGAGAAACACACACACAAAGATCCAGAAAGAGATCCTTCTCATGAGAAACTGAATGGCCCATTTGCTCTCAGTGGTCCAGAACTAGGAATTCCAACTGTTGACTAAATCCAAGGACACTCTTGGTAAGCAGAGCCACTTGCTAATGGCAGTCCCCTACACAACACAAAAAAAAATGCACACTAGGAATTGCCTGTCCCTTACTTCCTTGGTCAACCAGGACTTCTGTCAACCAGCATCCAGGCTGATACCAATTGGCAAGACTGGATTTAGGGTTAGTTTTTCCAAAGATGCCACTGGGAGCCAGAAGCCAAGCTGACAGCTAAAGCAAAGGGTAGCTAGTGGGTAACTGTAGTCGAAAAAGACAGCAGCACTTACAGAACAGTGATTAGCATTCATAGGGACTTCATTTCTCCAAAGTTTTGAAATTCCTATATACACTGTACAGAAAAGATGAGCTTCAAGAATGTGTTCAGAGAAACCCAAAATAATAATTGCTCATCATTTTGCTAACTAGAAGGCACCACTCATTTAATATTCAGGACGCTATGACTTAAGTTCTATCATTATCCCTTTTTACAGATGAAGAAATTGAAGCACAGCGAGGTGACGGATCTTGCCAAGATTACACTGCTGGTAGGAGCTGGGATTCACACTGGGTCTGGCTGGAATACACGCCCCTGACTGCCTCTCCAGGAAATTATATCCCAGGAAAACAGTCTACCTCATTTCACACACATTCCGAAGATCTCCTTCTCTCCTGCACATGGATTCATTTTGGGTACATGCAAGTGGCATGCAGAAAAAGAAATCTTGCCTTATGATATCAAAATTAAGGGCCTTAGCTGAGAACATTTAAAAAACAAGAAAACACAGAAATTCACCAAGAAGAATAACGTCAGATCGGGGGAGGGCACAGGGTGTGCACTGGGAAAAGGGGAAATCAAGTGACAAAACCCCCAATAATCTTGGCTCTTATGCACGGCTACTCTGTCCATTTACCGGGAAGCACTACACAAAAGCAGCTGCCTATTTCTCCATTTCAGTTTCCTGAATATAACAGGAGCACCCACTGGCACCCATTGTTCCAGGTGCACAGAACAATGCTCACTAGCACAGATCCATTAATTCTGGGACACAGCCAACAAGCTTAGAAAGAATATACAAGGCCCTGGCCAGGAAGCTCAGTTGGTTAGAGCATCTTCCTGGTATACCAAGGTTGTGGGTTTGATCCCTGGTCAGGGCACATACAATAATCAATCATCGAATGCATAAACAAGTAGAACAACAAATTAATGTCTCTCTTTTCCCTCTCTCTCTCCCTCCCTCCCCCCCCCTCTCTCTCTCTCAATACCACAAGACGGAGAGTGTCTGTGTGCACACACCTAGCAAGATGATTCCACAAGGGCAACACATATGCGTGCAACTGCCTCCAGGCACTGATGCGTGCTCAAACTTGTCAAGAAACACGTTACACGTCACACCGACATGCCGAACAGGATGTTCTGTTTGTAGTTCTGTTTCCCAACACCTTACACATTTTCAGTCTCTGCAGTCACAAAGTGGCCTGTGATTCCCCCATAAATATCCCAGGACACTAACAGAATGAGACGTTCAAGATCAAAACCACCTATGGTGGGAAGTCGTGCTGCGTTTCCAGAGCCTATGTCACCGAGGACCACCTTCCCACCACTTTCTGGGCAACCCTTAGAGGATGGCAGCTGCTAACTGACAAAAAAAAAAAGTGTACCGTGGAGGAGGCAAAAGGGTTATTTTTAAGAAAGAGCACAATCTAACTTTTCTCTCCACCACCCACTCCACACCACCTCCTCATTCCCTTGTCTTCCCTCCTGCTTCTCCTCCATTTCACATTTCCTCCCCAGCCTTGCTTCCCCAGCTCATGGACCATGCTTCTCACACATGTTTCTCTCTGTGACCTAAGCTGGGACACCGTCTCAGTCACCAGCCGCTCAGACACCACACTAGGAACAGCAGCTGTGCATGGACTTGGAGCTGCCGCTGAGCTCCGAGGGGGAAATAAAGCCAGCGAGCTTCCTTCGTCGCAACTCCAAGTGTGTGAGTCAGAATATGCATTCACTTTTTAGAAGCCCTGTGTTGACACCAAAGCCACAGAGGAAAGCAAAAGCACCTGTGTCATTAGCCAAATGAACCCGCTAATGTCATCTTCCTAATGTGCCTAAATATTTGGCTTATTTCTTCTTTTAGATGACCTTAACTGTCCGAGTCCATGCCTCTTGACTATGGCTTCTGAAGCTGAGCAGCCCAAGTTTGGTGTGGAGTAGTGAGCATCTTCAAGTGTGTGTGATGAATCCATGTGTCCTGTGGATCAGTGTCTTCCATCACCTGTGTATGACAAACAACTCAGCACACTCGGGAGCCACCTACCCAGGCCAAAACACCTCTTTAGCAATATATATATATAAGGTAATATGCAAACTAGGCCAGGATGCCATAAGTGGTCACAACTAGACCATTAGCTCTTTATTAGTTCCTATGTGCCCCACGGGCGTTGCTACGGAGATGAGGTAGAAACAGGGAGGCAGGCGCTGGGAGAAGGCGGGACCAGCCTGAGGTGACTCGTGGGTGGGCTGCACCATGGGAGAAGGCAGAAGGGAGAAGGTGAAAAGGCCAGCACCATGGGAGAAGACAGAAGGGAAAAGGTGAAAAGGCTGGTGCCGTGGGAGAAGGCACCCAGGAGAAGGTGAAAAGGTCAGCGCTGTGCACAAGTAGGCAGAAAGGAGAAGGCAGAAGGGAGAAGGTGGCAGTTAGGCAGGGCAATCAGACCAGGAGGGGAGAGCAGATAGGCAGTTAGGGGGATCAGGCCAGGAGGGGAGAGCAGAGAGGCAGTTAGGGGAATCAGGCCAGAAGGTGAGAGCAGTTAAGCAGTTAGGGAGATCGGAATGGCAGGGGAGAGTAGTGAGGACCATCAGGCCAGCAGAGAAGCAGGTAGGGGCACCAGGCAGGCAGACAGGTGAGGAGTTAGGAGCCAGTGGTTCTGGATTATGAGAGAGATTCCGGATTGGAGAGGGTGCAGGCCAGGCTGAGGGACTCCCCACACACACACCCATGCATGAATTTTGTGTACCAGGCTCTAGTAGTTAAAATAATGAGGCACTTTCCAAAGCAGCATAATTAAGAGTTTGGAGCAGATTTCCATTGCAAGGGAGGAAAGCAGTGCAAGGAAATATAATTTGCCAGGATTAAAGATAAGAAAATCCACTGACCCAATATCTATAATGTAGGAAGTATTTAGATAAATAAAAGCAATGCTTATGTAGTAATCCATCCACTCAATTACTCTTCATCAGCATTTATGAAGCATATACCACATGTCAGACACTGTGCTAGATGCCAGAGAAAACAATGACAAGACAAATCTGAGCCTAGCACTCACCTAGGAGCTCATAACCTAGCATCAGCACCAGACAAAACTGTAGGCTCACAAAACTGAATGTTAAAACCTATATTATTAAGGAAGCAAAGAGATGAGAAAGAACACTGGAGAACACACATTGTACAGGGTGGGGCAAAAGTAGGTTGACAGTTTTTTGTATGGAAAATAATGCAGTAAGTAATAAATAATATTCCAGACTCATAGCTGTAAGCCTACTTTCACCCCACCCTGTATAGAGTAGGAAGGAAAGGCCTCCCAGATGACACAAAATGTTAAAGCTGGAATATGAAGCAGGAGGAAAGCTAACCAGGACAGAGATGGGATGACTATTCCAAAAAAGATGGGATTATATGGGAAAAGGCACTGAAGCAGAAAAGGTTTGAATACCAAGAAGCTGAAAATTCAGTGTGGCTGAGGAACGGAGGCAAGAATGACATGGAACGCGAGTGTTGAGACACCACGGGCTGTGCTGCCCAATTGAGATTTTCTTTTAAGAACAACAGGAAGTTTTCAGCGCAGGAATGGCATGGCTCGATGTGTACTTTACGATGACCCCTGTTGCCTCTGGGTGGAAGAAGACTTGGAAAGTGGAGCTTGTTGCAATTGTCTACATAAGAGATGACAATCCCCTGGTCCCAATTGTGGCAGACAGCACTGTTCAGTGGTATACAAATCCAGGTATATTTTAGAAGTAGAACCAACAGCTGAAACCGGTTTGGCTCAGTGGATAGAGCGTTGGCCTGCGGACTGAAAGGTCCCAGGTTTGATTCCCATCTGCACACATCCTCAGTAGGGGGCATGCAGGAGGTGGCTGATCGATGTCTCTCTCTCATCGATGTTTCTAACTCTCTATCCCTCTCCCTTCCTCTCTGTAAAAAAATCAATAAAATATATTTTTTTAAAAAAAAGAAGTAGAACCAACAAAAGTCACTGATGGATGGTTTATGCAGGTGACTTCAAGGAAAGAATCAGAGGTGATTCTCATCAAGTTACTCTACTTCTATGTGAGGTGCTTTCAATAATAGAAGCCTTGCCTGACACAATGTCAGGCCCATGCACGAATCTTGTCTATGTTCATAGCAGCACAATTCGCCATAGCTAAGATTTGGAAACAGCGTAAGTGCCCCATAAGCAGATGAGTGGATTAAAAAACTGTGGTACATCTATACAATGGAATACTATGCTGATATAAAGAAGGAACTTTTACCATTTGTAACAGCATGGATAAAACTGGAGCGCATTATGCTAAGCAAAATAAGCCAGTCAAAGAAGGATAAATATCACATGATCTCACTTATATGTGGGATATAATGATCAACATAATTTGATGAACAAAAATAGATCCAGAGACAAATGGCAGGGGAGGTGAGGGGGGAGGTTAGAGAGCAACTAAAGGACTTGTATGCATGTGTATTAGCGTAACCAATGGACACAGACACTGGGGCAGTGGGGGCTTGCCCAGGATGGGAGTGGCTATGGAGGGAGGTTGTCAATCGTGGAAAAAGAAGAAATATGTAAAGCTTTAGACAATAAATAAATAGTTAAAAAATATATTAAATGGAGAAGAAAAAGAATCTTGTCTATGGGCTATAGTACATTACAGACATAAGTATCTCCAAAAGCCTATACCTAACAATTACAGAAACTGTGTGTGGCTGTTCTCGAGAACCAATAATGGCATACCACTAGGTAGATATTTCAGTAAATGAGTTTTCCCATAAAAGTATGTTATTGTCATATTGGTGCCAGTGCCCCGTAGTTTCCCCAAAATCATAGGATTAAATGTCCTTCGATACATGAGTGTAACATCTTAAATAGAACTGCACCAGATAAACCAGCTAACAGCCCATCTAGTCTGCACAATAAGCAGTGGAAAGAATATACTATACTTTCTAAGAGAACCTTCATGCTGAATTGAATGGTGCATAACTTATTAACTAGCAGGAAAATAACTAACTATAAAATGCAAATTTATAAATAATTTTATGATGATCTCTGAATAACTTGGTCCTTAACAATGGTCTCTCCATATGATCCCTTCAAAAACCAGGCATACAACACAATGTAATACTTCCAAGGAAGGAAACCCTGAGGCTAATGAGAATGAACACCTTGCTTGTTGTACATGCTATACTCAAACTAGTCCCCAAATGCCACAGAAAGGAACAGTAATCCCATGATAGAGACACACTGATACTCACTACCTTTCAGATCAGTTCATCCCCTATTACTGACTTGAATATTACTGGCATTGTTCCATTGCCTTTCCTTTACAAAGCTGGTAAATAATTATCATCTCAAAATCCCTTGGCCCATTTGCCTAAGAGAGCATCACTCCCTTTTTATTATGTATAGTGATGATGTACTCTTGTTCTTAAGTTGCAGAATGGGAAATAGGACTAGGAGAGAGAAAGAGAAGTCACACACACACACACACACACACACACACACACACTGGGTAGAGTATCTGTGATTCGGGCTCAGGCCTGAACCAGATAGCAAATCAAGATAGACAGTAGTAATTTATTTGGAAAGGCATGTTATCTTTTGTTCCTTCACACTATTAACTGTGACCTTTTTTTTATCAGCATTTCAAGGACTTTACTTGAAACAGTCCCCATGCCTTTTGGTTTTCAGTTGTTTTTAGTCAATATAGAAAGGATTCCCTTCAGATTCCCAACATTCCAATGAAAAGTGCATAACTCTTGTCTCCTGCCCTCGGGTCCCTCCTAAGTCGCACATTTATTCCAACACCTTTAGGTTTTAACGTAGTGGTCCATCTCCAAGCTCCCCTCAGGATGTCTCCCCTTACTCAGGTAGTCCCTCTGCACTGCTCCTCTCAGCAGGTGCCTCTATAGTTTCAAGCCACCTGCTCAGTTCCAATAGCTAGACTAACAAATTCACAGATTCGCATCGCTGCACTTCACACCCTCTTCAATTTACCGCTATAAACTCACTTTTCAACACTCCTCAGCTGTTCATTCTAATTTGGCTTCTCATCACCTGCAGTGACAGAACTGGATTTGCATCCATGCCACCCCTAATGCATTTTATTGCAGGTTCCATATTTCTGCAACTGTAGCAAAGAGATGAAGAATGAACAGAGCTCTGCCAACATGAAAAGCTGTCACTACGTAACTCCTGTTGGGGAATCTCCCCACACTGGCATGTATTTCTACTGCTTCTTGCTTCTACTGCACATACTCATTCTGGCTTCAGACCCAGTTACCCCGATAGCCAAACATTCTCCACATCTAAAGAAACAAAAGCAACATACACAGGCGCCTAAACACACAGTCTTCCCATGACTCTGATCTCCTGTTATTCTGTTCTTAGTAACACTTCTATCTAAAGTATGATATCTAATACGTTCGACATTTCCAGAGGTATGCCACTCTATCCTACATTCTTCTATGACTTACAGGATGCTTTTCCACTGTTCCTTTTTTAATTACCAACCCACCCCATGACCTGGTTAAATGTCACTTAGAACCCTATATTTACATATAATATATATGCTATATATTATAAATATACTAGAGGCCCAGTGCACGAAATTCGTGCACGTGAAGTGGTGGGGAGGGAGGGAGAAGTGTCCTTCAGCCCAGCCTGCTCCCTCTCCAATCTGGGACCCCTTGAGGGATGCCCCTGGATCAGGCCTAAACAGGCAGTTGGACATCCCTCTCACAATCCAGGACTGCTGGCTCCCAACTGCTCACCTGCCTGCCTTTCTGATTGCCCCTAACTGCTTCTGCCTGCCAGCCTGATCATCCCCTAACCACCCCCCCACCAGCCTGATTGATGCCTAACTGCTCCCCTGCCAGCCTATTTACCCCTAACCGCCCTCCACTGTGAGTCTGGTCACCCCTAACTGCCCTTCCCTGCAATCCCAGTCACCCCCAACTTCCCTGCCCTGCCAACCTGGTCACCCTTAACTGACCTCCCCTGAAGGCTTGATCACCCCCAACTGCCCTCCCTTGCAGGCTTGGTTCCTCCCAACTGCCTTCCCCTGATGGCCATCTTGTGGTGGCCATCTTGTGTCCACATGGGGGCAGGATCTTTTTACTACATGGAGCAATCATCTTGTGGGTTGGAGTGATGGTCAATCTGCATATTACTCTTTTATTAGATAGGATAATTTTCATCTTGACCTACTGTCTCAATGGAACCTACTTCTCAACAGAAACAATCCAAAAATTTCTTTTAGTCAATATGTTGATTACTGTCATCAAATGCTATCTTTAACACTCTGCCCTATTTCACCAGTCAAAAGGTAAGATACACAACCATGCCTAAACCTGATCAAATATTCTCCAACCAACTCAGATCTCCTCCTAGAACAACCTGTTAGGACAAGAAAAGCATCTCCACAGACATGAATCTTTAGAGAAGGTCGACTCCGTATGATTGCACCACTCCCTATGAGCCACAAGATCCTAAAAAGTGTCTTTCCCCAGGCCGCAGGAGTGAGGCAGAGAGGGACAGCCACATCCACGGAGTACTCACTGAGCGGCTTGAGGATGCTGCTGCCGGACTCATCGGCGTTCTCCACATCAGACTTGTCGGAGTAGTTCTCGGAGACTCTCTCCTTTTCCTTCTTTTCCTTCTTTTCCGTCTTTTTCTTGTGACGTCTCCTTCTCCTGTAGCTCTTTGGCACAT
>PVJN01047457.1:0-16001 GCA_004026805.1 Lasiurus borealis
ACTCTGTGGGTTCTTTTGATACAGCAAGTGAGAGTGATCAAAGCCCTGAGAACTAGGCATCCTTGGCGCACGGTGGAAGCTGGTTGCAGTAGCACTTCTTCACTCCTCTGCTGACAGTGGGGTCATTTAGCAGAAAGTGAGGATTCATTTACTGGAGAGCAGGAACAGGAACAGGAACAGGAACAGGCATTTCGCAGCATTTAAACACATTTAGCAGAACTATTTTCTGACCCTTGGCAACTTCACAATTTGGTGGCTTCCTTTTCGTTGGGCATGCCTAGGATTTTTATCTAACATCTGTCATCTTTTTTGTTGTTGTTCCCCCAAAGTAACAGAGAAGGAAGGAAAAGAGATCTTAGCAAGGAAGGGAAAAATAAGATGAAAAGAACCCAAGTGTTCATCTTGTAGTCATTATGAAACCAAGTCCAGGTGATGGCGGCTTTCACAGGAAACATGCGTGAGTTTCACCTTCTATGACCTCATTCTCTGTGCCCCATTATTTCCCATATTCATTAATAATTTTTATATTGGGGTTAGTATGCAGATGTTACCAAGCATTTTCCCTTTTGTTTGAAGATCAAATAAGACAAAAGAGGTTTCATTGCATTTCAGAAGGATCTAATGAACTGGAGAGGTTTTGAGATTTGGAGATAGGATAAGAAGGGACATGTGGCTATTCATTTATACTTCATTAGAAAGGATATATATATTTCTTCTTAGCCTAGTATTGGTACAGTTCCATCTGAGCCTGCATGATTGGCTTGATAGCTTTTCAGTGACTTCTCCAGCTATTTGATTCTGTGAATGATGCTAAAGAAATAAACTGATACTCAGAAATGCCTCTAGATCAGTGGTTGGTAAATTTTGAACTTTATAAATAAATGTTCTTTACATTATAATCTAAGTTACTGCAGTTCTATTTTTTAAACCTTTTTTTCCTCCTGAAAAGCAAAGCTTGAACATGTAAGCTAATGATTACTGTTGGCTTGCAAAAGTCAGACATAATCAAATTTCAGATGTCAGACCTCCATTTGGCTTGTGGTAAGGAGGAAATGGATTGAGAAAATTAGGAATTCAGCACTTTTTCTTTTATCAAAGTCTGGACTAGTGATTATTACTAGCAGGCACTTAAGCCACATTGTTTCCTCTGTGAAATATATGAGAAGTGTTTTTCTATCTGATATGAGGGTTTAATTTCTGTGAGTTTATATGTGCATGTGTGCGTGCAAGTGTGTGTGTGTGCATGTGTATGTGAGGTGACTCACAGTGGCCTCTCCAGATCAGGGGTAATGTGACTAATGAGGATGCCACAGGGGAGCTGAGTGGGGTCTATACTCTTTGTGTGTGTGTGTGTGTGTGTGTGTGAGAGAGAGAGAGAGAGAGAGAGAGAGAGAGAGAGAGAGAGAGAGAGAGAGGGAGAGGGAGATTTTGCAACAGATTAGAGGATTTCTGTGGTTGGGTGGGAAGAATCAAACATAACGCACTCCACAGTCTAATTAACTATGCTGTGTCTACCTAGATTTCATTTTCTTTTGCTTCTGAAATGATAGCATGGAAATGAGATAATATGGCTGAATTCATTATGGAGACATGTCACTTGTATAAAACATCAGATTCATGCCAAGAAGGGGAAAATACAGTGATTAGGAGTAAATATTCTAATAGCTTCATTTATAATGGTTAGAGTTTATTTAGACCGATATTATTTATCTGTCAGTATGGAAACAATTACTTCTTGACCTCCTGGCACTCTTAATGAAGATGATGTGCATTTCTGACAAATTCATCAGGGAGTAGTCTTGGAGTATTTTTCTAGGACCACCACCATTTTTGACGTATTTAAAAACCATACTCTCAGTGGCAAATAAATGTAATTCTTTAAGAAACTAATGTAAGAATGATTTTTTTTTTCATTTAAGAAACAGCCTATGATCTCCACTATTTTCTGAATAATAAATAAGCATGATATAATGAATTCATTTACATGTGACATAAAATCAACTCTTTAGTATAATATCATTGGTAGCCTTACATTCTGTATAACTCTGATAAGCCCCAAGAGCAGAGCCAACCACCCAGTCATCTATCCATTCATTATTTTCCTAGCTACCGCCTCAGGCTGTATGAATCATGCAGTCTAGTTTCATCTTTGTCACTGTGGCACAATCTTTTTATTTACCCCAAACCCCTGGCTCATTCGCTGCTGCTCCCAGATTATGTTTTCTGAGCTCACAGTGACTCAGCATTCTACATAGACTAATAGAGTGCGAGAACTGAAGAGTAGAGTACATGTTGTTTGAGGAAACTTCTTCATGAACATGAAGTCCAGAGATACAAGGTCCTAAGATGACGATACCCAGACTCTCTATACTCACTTGACCTGTCTGCCTTTCCAGCCCTCATTGTTCCTTTCCAATCTCAGAAGAGAGTGCCTGTTTGTGCACTTTGTATAAATAAATTCATATACTATATGCGTTCTTCTGTGACTTGCTTATTTGTCCCATCTGCATATGCTTTACATTCACTCTTGATGCTGTATGAAGTAGTTTATCCTCTCCCCACTCCACCAATGAATAGTGTTTTTTCTGTATGACTGCTACAACTATTAGTGTTTTTTTGTATGACTGCTACAACTATTTTTTACCTGTATGGTATGTTGTACATATTATAATTATTTCTGGTTTTATTTTTGTGTCCAAACAATGCTTTTATAAACATTTTGTACACATCTCTTGTTGCTCATGTGCAAGAAGTGTGTGTGTGTGTGTGGTATCTGTGTGTGTAGAATGGCCATGTCACATCTGTGCTCTTGGCCAACTTTACAAGATGATGTGAAATGTTATTTCACACTGTTTCACCAGTGGTAAATGTGAGGTCTCCATCCGTATCACCAGCTGATAGATAACAAATGAGGTCATTGTATTTTCAGGTTACATTTCCCTGATTACTAATAGGAATCTTAAAAAGATGAGAATAATTTCATGTTTCCCATTCTGTAATCAATCTTTTCAAGTTAATTTTTATTGGGTTGTTTG
Organism: Lasiurus borealis; assembly: GCA_004026805.1. Lineage (NCBI taxonomy): Eukaryota > Metazoa > Chordata > Mammalia > Chiroptera > Vespertilionidae > Lasiurus > Lasiurus borealis. The sequence goes on from PVJN01047457.1 coordinate 3,036, forward strand.
TTTTTTTAATTAGTTCATAAAGTTTTTTTTCTTCTATATTCTGGATATATCATTTGTTGGTTATAGGTGCTGCAAATATCTTCTACTGTGTTGCTTATCCTTTTATTATTTTACTAGAGGCCCAATGCAGGCCAGGCCGAGGGACCCCACAGGTGCATGAATCTGTATGTTAGTCCTTGAGTATGCATATAAAATCTTTGGTTAATGTCTTCCCCTCCTTCTTCCTCCCTCTTCACTATGAGATTAATCAGTCTATTTCCATGCCTGTGAATTGAGCATCTGCCCCCTGGTGGTCAGTGTACATCATAGCTACCAGTTGAAACAGTCCAATGGTCCAATGATTTTTAGGCTTTTATATATATAGATTAACAAAAACCACCCAGTGCTGCTGCTTTCAGTGTGCTATGACACTTCATGTGTATATTCTCTTCCATGTAAGACTTAGATCAGCAAATACACTTGTATATACACACAGGAATACCAACAAACTTAATAATTTAATTTTATGCTGAAACTATTGATCAATTAATAGAGAATTGTCATCTTATGATATTGAGCATGGTGTGTCTTTCCATGTGTTTGTAATTTTCTCCATAAAGGTCTCACATGTTTATTGTTAAGTTTATTTTAAACACTCACACATATATATGCTTTTATATATATTATGATATATATAATGCTTTAATACATATATATATATTATACTTTATGATTTATATTTGTTGTGAGCATCAAAAGGGCAAACATTTGCATTCGTCTCTACCAGTGATTTTGAGATGGAGTTCTATTTTGTCTATTATTAATACCAGATTTATTTAATTGGTATTTGTCTAGCATATAATTATTAGCTTTTAATCTTCAACCTTTCAATGTTCTATGCTCCTTTGAAGCCCGTAAATAGCTCATAGTTGTATTTTAAAAAATTCATTTGGAAAATCTTGTTTTTACATTTTTATTTTTAAAAAGATTTTGTGCTGATTTTAGAGAGGAAAGAAGAGGGAGAAAGAAAGAGAAACATCAATGTGAGAATGTAAAATACTTCTGGGCATGTACCCTGATCAGGAATTGAACCAGCAACCTTTCTGTGCACAGACAATGCTCAGCCAACTGAATAACACTGGCTAGAGCAACAATTTTGTTTTCAACCAAAGATTTCAGTTCATTTGCATTAATTTTAATTACCAATACTTTAAAATTTTTATCTATACTCTTTGTGCTTTCAATTTCTTATTTTTCTTTTTCTTTTTATCACATTTACCTTGGATTGAGTTTTCTTCCTCCCTTGCTTTGGGAGTTACCTCTGTTTTTCTTATAGTGATTTCCTTAATATTTTAATGTATATGTTAGCAAAACCTACTGTAAATTAGTATCTTTACTTTCTTCAGTGAAATATTATGGATTTACAATCACCCACTCACTTCCTTCAGAACTTTTTACCATTGTTCTAGTCTTTTAGTTCTATTTAGTTTTTAATGTCAGAAATTACATAGTGACTAAAGTATACATCAAACTGAATATTTTTCTCTTATTTTCTAAAATGTAATATTAGAATTTAACCCTTTATTATATAATATAATAAATTATATTCTCAAATCTGTGTCACAAACATATTATAAGCTTTTTAAGACTTAAATATATATTTTTTCTGTTGTAGTTAGTGTTGGTTTTTCATGCTCGATTTCCACAGGACTAATTCAAGTGAAAGTTTCACTTACCCAGGTCAAGTTGGTCTAAGAAAGAGTGGGTAGGAAGAAAGATAAAAAAAAACAACAATGGGGAACACAAGTGTTACTGCATTTTGTGACTGTGAAAGAGAGGACAATTAATATGGCTCCATTTTTCATTTGGTACTCTTCAGCCTTAGTCTTACTTTTCTACTTACTGACATTTGTAAGTCCTTCATAATATCCCATGCTGTAGATGAGGCAGTGATCCATTATATTCCTTGGCCTTGTTCTGGGTCAAACAACACCATAATAGATCTAAGACAAAATTCATACCTCTTTTCTTTTTCATCCATGCTGCTCTTTTCTAGTATTCCAGTGTCTTTCAGAAAAAACAGCTTCAGTCTTATCTTTTTCACTTGGTTCATCTAGAAAAACATTTCTTTCCCACTAATAAAAATACTTTCCTTGCCTTACAATATGTGATTGAAGAATAGGTTAAAAATAAACCCAAATATTACTTAAGATAATGTAATAAAGGACTCCAGATCAGACGTCTGTTACTCATTCTTTATAACCTCTGGCTAGAAGCCATGATAATCAAGATTTATTGCTATTTATTTTGCAGACTGCTTGCTCAGAGGACTCCTGCATTGTCTTCAGTCATTTTCACTTTGCCTGTGATGTCAATAAAGCATAAGTAAAATCTGAAAGACTGGTTGCTATTGGGAATGGGGGACTACAACCATAAAGCAATTTAGTGATCAAAATCTGTCCATTATTCTTCTAGTCTTTGCCATTATTCTAGTCTTCAAAGTTGCCCTTCAATTGCTGAAGAATAATTTGGAATTCTTACTTTTCTATAATTGTTTTCTTCTAAAGAGAGGGAGGGTCCTTTTTTTAATCTATATCCCTCCTATGTGGCTGAGTGATATTACTTATATAATTTTCTTTCTTTTTTTTCTTAATTTGTTTTATTAATGTATTACATGTGTACATATCTTCTCATTGCTCTCCTTATCCCACTCGCATGCATGCCCTAATCCCCCAGTGTCTTGCGTCTATTGGTTATGCTTATATGCATGCATACAAGTCCTTCAGTTGATCTCTTATATACCTCACCTCTCCATGACCTTCCCATTATAATTTGAAGTCTGTTTGATGCTTTACTGCTTCTGTATCTATCTTTTTGTCCATCAGTTTATAATGTTCTTTGTTATCCATAAATGAGTGAGATTGTGTGGTATTTTTCTTTCATTGACTGGCTTATTTTACTTAGCATAATGCTTTCCAGTTCCATCCAGGTTGCTGCAAATGGTAAGAATTCCTTCGTTTTTATAGCAGCATAGTATCCCTTTGTGTGGATATATCATAGTTTTCTGATCCAATCATCTGCTGACAGGCACCTAGGCTGTTTCCAAATCTTAGTTATTGTAATATGTTCTCCCATATAGTGGGATTTCTTGTTGTTTTGTTGATGGTTTCTATTGCTATTGATGGTCCATTGCCCATTTTTTTTTATTGGATCATTTATCTTTCTTTTATTAAGTTGTATAAGTTGTCTGTAGATGTTGGAGATTAAACCTTTCTCACTGATAACATTTACAAATATGTTCTCCCATATAGTGGGATTTCTTATTGTTTTGTTGATGGTTTCTATTGCTATGCAAAATCTTTTTATTTTGATGTAGTCCCATTTGTTTATTTTCTTTTTAACTTCCATTGCACCTAGGAGCAGTATCAGTGAAGTTCCTTGGGCATATGTCTGAGATTTTGCTGCCTGTAGATTCCTCTAGTATTTTTATAGTTTCCTGTCTTATATTTAGGTTCTTTATCCATTTTCAGTTTATTTTTGTGTATGGTGTAAGTTGGGAGTCTAGTTTTTTTTTTTGCATGTATCTGTCCAATTTTCCCAACACCATTTGTTGAATAGACTGTTTTGACTCCATTGTATATTCACGCTTACTTTGTCAAATATTAATTGAGCATAGTGGTTTTGATCAATATTTGGATTCTCTATTCTATTCCATTGGTCTTTATGTATGCTCTTGTGCCAGTACCAGGCTGTTTTAAGGACAGTGGCTTTGTAATATAGCTTGAAATCTGGTATTAAGATCCCAACTACTTTATCCTTTTTTCTCAGGATTGCTGTGGCTATTCGGGGTCTATTTTGTTCCATATGAATCTTTAGAGAGTTCTTTCTATGCCTATGAAATATGCCGTTGGTATTTTAATGGGTAGTGCATTGAATCTACAGACTGCTTTGGGTAGTATGGACATTTTAATGATGTTGATTCTCCCAATCCATGAGCATGGAATGCTCTTCCATCTTTTTACGTTTTTCTCTATCTCGTTTTTCAGTGTCCTGTGATTTTCTGCAAATAGGTCTTTTACCTCCTTAGTTAAGTTTATTCCTAGGTATCTTAATTTTTTTGGTGCGATGATAAATGGGATTGCTTTTTTAGTCTCTCTTTCTGTGAGTTCACTATTGGTGTATAGAAATGCCATAGATTTCTTGGCATTACTTTTGCATCCTGAAACATTGCCAAATTCATTTATTAAGTCTATTAGTTTTTTTTATGGAGCCTTTTGAATTTTTTTATGTATAGTATCATGTCTTCTGCAAATAAGAACAGCTTTGCTTCTTCTTTTCCAATTTGGCTGTCTTTTATTTCTTCTTCTCATCTAATTGCAATACCTAATACTTCCAGTACTATATCAAACCGGAGTGGTGAGAGTGGGCATTCCTGTCTTGTTCCTGTTTTTAGGGGAAATGGTTTTAGTTTTTGCCCATTGAGTATGATGTTAGTTGTCGGTTTATTATATATGGCTTTTTAAATTTTTTATAATTAAATCTTTATTATTCAGATTATTACATTTGTTTCTCATTTTTCCCCTCCATAGCACCCCTCTACCCAGCTTCCACCCTTCCCTCTGCCCTTACCTCCCTCCCATTGACCTCATCGATAGGTGTATGATTTTTGTCCAGTCTCTCCCTGTACACCCCTCACCCCTTCCCCCCTGAGAATGATCAGTCCACTCCCTTTCTGTGCTCCTGGTTCTATTATATTCACCAGTTTATTCTGTTCATCAAATTTTTAATTCACTTAATTTTTAGATTCACTTGTTGATATGTATTTGTTGTTCATAATTTTTTGTCTTTTACCTTTTTCTTCTTCCTCTTCTAAAAGAGTACCTTACAGCATTTCATATAATACTGGTTTGGAGTTGATGAACTCCTTTAGCTTTTTCTTATCTGTGAAGCTCTTTATCTGCCCTTCAATTCTGAATGATAGCTTTGCTGGGTAGAGTAATCTTGGTTGTAGGTTCTTGCTATTCATCACGTTGAATATTTCTCACCACTCCCATCTGGCCTGCATAGTTTCTGTTGAGAAATCAGCTGACAGTCGAATGGGTACTCCCTTGTAGGTAATGAACTGTTTTTCTCTTGCTGATTTCAATATTCTCTCTCTGTCTTTTGCTCTCGGTATTTTAATTATGATTTGTCTTGGTATAGTCCTCTTTGGATTCCTTTTATATGGGGTTCTGTGTGCTTCCTGGACTTGTAAGTCTATTTCTTTAACCAGCTGTGGGAAGTTTTCAGTCATTATTTCTTTAAATAGGTTTTTAGTATCCTGCTCTCTCTCTTCTTCTGGCACCCCCACAATTCTGATGTTGGTACTCTTGAAGCTGTCCCAGAGGCTCCTTTCATTATCTTCACATTTTTGGATTCTTTTCTCTTCTTGCTTTTCCAGTTGAATGTTTTCTGCTTCTTTATATTTCAAATTTTGACTTGATTCTTGCCTTCCTCTAGTCTGCTGTTAGGACTCTGTATAATATTTTTTATTTCAGTCAGTGTCTCTATTTGGTCCTTTTTCATCTCCTCTAGGCTCTTGCTAATTTTATCCAACTTTTCTAGCATATTCTTGAAAAACCTTATAAGCGTGGTTTTGAACTCTATATCCATTAATTTTTTTTCCCCTCCATTTCTTTTGTTTGTGATGCTGGGAGAACTTCTGTGTTGGATTCAGCCTTATGATACCAGACTTGCAAAACCGCAAAAGCCTCTCTTGAGCTTGGGATGGGTGGAGTCTCAGGGCTTAAGGGATCGCCTTCCCTTCCAGTCGGGCCCGCACTCCATGGCCCCTGAGTCTCACGTGACTGGGTAATCGCTGGAGCGGTCCTTGTGCGCGCGCCCGCAGTGCCTCTAGACTGCTCCCTTTCCAGCTACCCTATGCTTCAGGACCACACGAGTCTTGGTCCCCAGGGTTTCACCTGAAACAGGGGCTTAGTGGAGCCAGAAGTGGCACAGTTTGGAGGGTCTATCTCACGCCCACTCGTGAAAGCCAGCGGCACAATCAGCAATCTGTCCTCTGTGCAGTGCTGTGCACGCCACTAGACCTCTGATCTTTTGCGACTCCCCTAAATTTCCGTGCACTTCTCCCTTTTCATAGTCCAAACTCCCCCCGTATGAGTTTCGGCTGGATCTGGGGTTTAGTGTCATAAGATAAGGGGATCAATGCCTTTGACAGTCTCTGTCTCCCTCCTACCAGAGAAAACTAGCCAGGTACTCCGGCACCCGCTCTCTCAGCGCGTGTGTGTCTGTACCTCAGCTTTTTGCAGCTCCTCTGGGTCTCCGTGAGCCCCTCTCTTTCCTTCTAGTTGTAGTATTTCCACTCAGCCAGCTTTCCTGTGGTTCTGGATCATGTCCATTCTGTCTTTTAGTTGTAGTTTTGAAATTGTTGTGCGAGGCAATAGTGTAGGTGTTTACCTATGCCGCCATCTTGGATTTTCCTGAAAACCAAATTTAAAGTCTATATATGGCTTTTATTATGTTGAGATATAATCCTTCTATTCCCAACTTGTTGAGAGTTTTTATCAAGACAGGGAGTTGGGTTTTGTGAAATGCTTTTTCTGCATCAATTGATATGACTATGTGATTTTTATTTCTCAATTTGTTTATGTAATCTATCACGTTTATTTATTTGCAGATATTGTACAATCCTTGCATTCTTGGGATAAATCCTACTTGGTCACAATGTATGAGCTATCTGATGTACTGCTGGATCCGATTTGCTAGAATTTTGTTGAGGATTTTGGCATCTATGTTCATGAAGGATATTGGCCTGTAATTCTCTTTCTTTGTGTTTTCTTTACCTGGTTTTGGTTTTTGGGTGATGCTGGCTTCATAGAGGGTGCTTGGAAATGTTCCTCCTTCTCGAATTTTTTGGAATAGTCTGAGGAGGATAGGTTTTAGTTCTTCCTTGAATGTTTGGTAAAACTCCCCTGTGTAGGCATCTTGGCCTGGGGCTTTTTTCTTCTGGAAGCTTTTTGATAACTTCTTCAATTTCTTCCATAGTTATTGACCTATTGAGATATTTAGATTCTTCCTGTTTCAGTTTTGGAAGGTTATATTTTTCTAGGAATATGTCCATTTCCTGCATGCAGATTGTCCATTTTGTTGGAATAGAGTTGTTCATAGCATTTTTTAACAATCCTTTGTATTTTGGAGGGGTCTCTTGTTTTTCTCCTCTTTCATTTCTGATTTTGTTTATTTGAATCCTCTCTCTTTGCTTCTTGGTGAGCTTAGCTAGAGGTTCATCAATTTTGCTTACCCTTTCTAAGAACCAGCTCTTGGTTTTGTTGATTTTTGAATTGTTTCTTTGGTTTCTATGTCGTTTATCTCTGCTCTGATCTTTACTGTTTCCTTCCTTCTGCTTACAGAGGGCTTTTCTTATTGCTCTCTTTCTAGCTCTTTGAGTTGTAGGCTTAGCTAATTGCAAAAAACTGTTTGTTTTTTTTGTGGTAGGTTTGTAGAGCTATAAACTTCTCTCAATGCTGTTTTCACTGTGTCCCATAGATTTTGGATTGTTGTGTTTTCATTGTCATTTGTTGTAATGATTATTTTCATTTTTTTCTTGTTCTCTCTGGTTACCCAGTTAATGTTTAATAGCATGCTGTTTAGTCTCCATGTGTTTAATTTCTTTGGATTGTTTTTATTGTAGTTGGTTTCCAGTTTTATGCAACTGTGATCTGAGAAGATGCTTGATATGATTTCTATCTTCTTGAATTTGAAAAGACTTTGCCTATGACCCAACATATGGTCTATTTTTCAAAATGACCCATGTACACTTGAGGAAAATGTATATTCTGTGGTTTTGGTGTGAAATGTTCTGAAGATGTCCATTAATTCCATCTGGTCTTTAGAGTCATTTAGGATTGATGTTTCTTTGTTGATTTTTTGTTTAGAGGATTTGTCCAAAGGTGATAGTGGGGTATTAAAGTCTCCTACTCTGATTGTATTGCTGTCCATCTTTCCCTTGATATCCTTCAGGGTTTCTTTTAATGTATTTGGGTGCTTCTGTGTTGGGTGCGTATATGTTTACCAGAATTATTTCTTCTTGTTGGATTGCTCCTTTTAGTATTATGAAGTGGCCTTCCTTATCTCTTGATATGTCCTTCACTTTGAGATCTAATTTGTCAGATATAAGTATTCCTACTCCAGCTTTTTTATTTTTTTCATTTCCATTTGCCTGAAAAACCTTTTTCCATCTCTTCACCCTCAGTCTGTGTGTTACTTTTTTTCTGAGGTGGGTTTCTTATAGACAGCCGATATATGGGCCATGTTTTCTTATTCAATCTGTTACCATATGTCTTTTGATTGGGGCATTTAATCCATTTACATTTAAAGTTTTTATTGATAGGTGCTATTTTGTCGCCATTTTTATTCTTTACCCCTGTGTTCCTTCTTCGCTTCCTATTTATTTTCCTTACAGCAGACCCTTTAACATTTCTTGCATTGTTGGTTTGGTGGTAATAAATTCCTTTAGTCCTTTTTTTTGTCTGTGAAGCTCCTGATTTCACCTTCAATTTTGATTGAAAGCCTTGCTAGATACAGTATTCTTGAATTCAGCTCCTTTCTTTGCATGGCTTTGTATATTTCATTCCATTCCCTTCTGGCTTGATGAGTGTCTGTTGAGAAATTAGTCACTAGTCTGATGGAGGTTCCTTTTTAGATAACTTTCTGTCTTTCTTAGGCCGCCTTTAAGATTCTTATTTTGTCATTGGTGTTTGCCGATTTAATTATAATGTGCCTTGGTGTCGGTCTTTTGGGGTTCATTTTGCTAGGGACTCTGTGAGCTTCTTGGATTTGTGTGGGTTTTTTCTTGCCTATATCAGGGAAATGTTCTGTCATCATTTCTTCAAACAGGTTTTCTATTCCTTGCTCATTTTTCTCTCTTTCTGGAACCCCTATTATGCGGATATTGTTTTGTTTTGTGTTGTCCTAATGTTCCCTTAGGCTCTCTGGCTTTTAACTTTTTTTTTTTTCCTAGAAGCTGCTCTCCTTGGGTATTTTTTCCTACCTTGTCTTCTAGCTCACTGATGTGGTCCTCTGCTTCTTCCAATATACTTTTGATGCTTTCTATTGAGTTCTTTATAGCAACCATTTGTTTTTCATTTCTTCTTGGTTCTTCATTTCCTCTTGGTTCTTACTCATATTGTTGAATTTGGCTTCCATTCTTTTCAGCTACCTTATGACCATTTCTCTGAATTCTTTCTCTGGCAGTTTGCTTGCCTCTATTTCATTTACTTCCTACTCTGGTCATACCTACTTTTCTGTCATATATGGGCTATTTCGTTGACTCCCCATGATCTCTCTTCTCTGGGTGTCTAGTTATATAGTTTTCTCTCTCCTTTTCATGTGGAGTGTAGAGTTCCTCTGAATCTGAGTGTTTGAACCAATTGGGGACCAGGTTTGGGGCTTGTAACTGTTTGGTGCTTGCCGCAGTTGTAAATTTCTAGGTTTTCAATAACATCCACTTTCCCCTTCAAGGTGGCACTGTCTCTATATTTGAGCTGGTGGCTCTGGAAGAAAAACCCAGCAGCAGTTGGGACTGCCTGGTCAGGGTAGCCCCATCCACCAGTCCCCAACCTGTAAGGCATCTGCTCCTTGCAAGGCAGAGTGGGTCACTAGTGCCTGACTCTGTCCTCCCTCCCTCACCAGGCAGATAATTGTTATATAATTTTCAACAATTCTAAAAATCTTCCATTGATATTATTTATTGTGTTGTTACTCAGATGATGGCTTTTTATGACTTCATATAGATGTTTGTTTCTGAAAAAATCATTCAATTCTGAAGAGAATGCCTATAAAGAAAATGGAATTTCCTTCATAGTCTATAAGTCAAGTAGCAGGTTATTGTGTAAATTTTGTTGATGACTGGACAACAAAAGCCATGTGGACCATAAAACTCAACTCTGCGTCTACCTCGCACAGACTTTTAAAAATGTGACTAGATCTACTTTTCACTTTTCCTTTAAGGGACCCTTCTCTCATCATCTCAAGTATCCACTGGCAATGTAAAATGAAGAATTGAAGCACCTATACCAATAGCAGGCTACCTTCTTAGACTCTTCCCTCAACCCCCCCTCCACCCAAGCATATTTACTTCAATTATCTGTGATTTGACATCAAACGTGAATCAAGCTATTTCTCTGTATTAATATAGAGATTTTAATGTGATCAAACAACATAATTTTGCTTAGTACATATTTTATAGCTGAAGTGACTTATTGACATTGAAAATAGAATGGTGCTAATGATGACTGTTACTAGTACTTCTTCTCTTTTGAACTTGGTCTGAGGATTGCCAACTGGGAAAGCAATATTCCTGGGTCTATTGCTGTAGGTTTATAAGGCAACCCTTTGGATTCGTATGACAGGAAAAAAAATGTTAGGTCTTCTGGTTGTCTTAAATTTCAATGTCTTCTTGTCATATTTCTGAACTAAGAAAACTGTGACCATTAAAGCTACATCTGATACATTTTGATTTGTTTTATGACCCTTTTCTGACTTAGGAAATGCTTTGCTTTATTCAAATCCTGATGATGAATGAATTTTTGTTAACTAATGAATTCCTTAATTTGTATTGATAGCAGAAGGATTAACTTTGTAGGATACTATAATCACAATCTTTCTATAATTTCCTAGGATGTAGAAGAAAATTAAACAACAAAGGATGTTTATAGTTAATGTTAATACTCCAAAATATCTCAAAATAGATGTAGGCAAGAAGAACCTTCCTATCTTAGATGTCTAAAGTGTCAATACTGATTTAAAACTAGTACCTCATTGCATTGATTCGTGCACATTGAAAGGAATATATTAGAAGGTGGCCCGTGTGGTGGTACTGGACAAGACATGCCCTGAAGCAAACCTCCTTTGGTCCCTCCCCACTGGCTGCACCTGGGGTGGTGCCATGGCTCGAAGGTCATTTGCAGAGTAAGTGGGGTCACTCTGGTAGGTGGGGTCCCTCGGCTTGGCCTGTGGAGATCAGGCTGAAACTGGCTCTCCGACATCCCCCAAGGGATATGATAAGTAGATGCCACTGAGATCCACTGGCACTTATCCATTGGATTGTGAGAGGGTGGTTTTTGGGTGATGCACCCCAGAACCCGGCTCCCTTCTCTCTGGTTCCAGGATGCATCACCCAAGAACTGCCACTGCCAAATCACTGTAGCTAGCTCAGCAGTTCCTGCATTGAGTATTTGCCTCCTGGCGGTCAGTGCACATTATTCCTATTGGCCACTGGGATGGTCACTTAGCTGCCTTCTTTTTTTAAAAAAATATATTTTTATTGATTTTTTACAGAGAGGGAGGGAGAGAGATAGAGAGTTAGAAACATCCATGAGAGAGAAACATTGATCAGCTGTCTCCTACACACCCCCTACTGGGGATGTGCCTACAACCAAGATACGTGACCTTAACTGGAATCGAACCTGGGACCTTTCAGTCTGCAGGCCAATACACTATCCACTGAACCAAACCAGTTTTGGCACTTAGCCTTCTAAATATATATATATATATGTATATATATATATATAGATGTTATTGAGCTCATGAGAACTATATGTTTGTAATTTTATCAACTGAGTCTAAAACTGAAGAAAGGCTGAATGTGAAGTTTCCATCCTTTATTAACTTTTGTTTTATGAATTTAAGCTCTTTTGCTATATTTATTAATTATCATTAGATTATAGGCTTGGTTATCTATAGATTTAAAACAGTAGAAGTCAGAGAAATGTATTCACTAAGAGTGTTAGAAATTAAATTAAGAGGCGTTATCTTTTGAAATATCTGAAAAGTTTATTGAGCTCTGATTAATTTAATTTTAGTGCAATTAATGAAAATCAAAGGTGGATTCATTTAGTTAAGGGCATCAGATGAAAGAAACTGTTCATTCTGTATAAAGACCTAAAGTGAGAATGGAAAATGACTTCTAATTAGCCTTTAGCTTCTAGTTTAGCAAATGGTCAGGCATATGCTATCTGAATATTAACTGATATTAGATAACTTTTGTTTTAATAGAGTGGAAATAATTACCTTGACTTCTAGGTATTCTAAGGATGCAGTTTGAATATTCAGATAAAAATAAAGATAGAATAATGTGATGCAATAAGAAAATTATATTAATTAGGTGATGCTGTTTCTAGTGATGGAGGAAATCTATTTGAAGTGGTTGGGCAAAAGCATCTATAATGTAAATAAACAAGAATGAAGGGAAACACTTGTATCCGTTAGCTGATGACAGCTTTTATTACCAGTTTGAACTCTTTTCTTCCCACTCCCATACCTCCCAAGATGTATATTTCTTCTCTTTAATCTATAGATTCTGGTAAATGTACAGGGTGGGTCAAAAGTAGGTTTACAGTTGTGAGTTCATGAAACAGAGTTTATTTTATTACTATTGATTATTATATTATTTTCCATATGAACAACCGTAAGCCTAATCTTGGCCCCATCCTGTGTGTTTTATGGTGTGTATGTGTGTGTGTGTGTGTGTGTGTGTGTGTGTGTGTGTGTGTGTATGTATGTGTGTGTGTGTTCAAAGTGCAAGGTATTAGGGATGTAATGTGTAGTTTCAAGTCTTAAGACTCCTATTGATTTGATGACTGGTTGATCCATGACATTTTTATGACCTTTAACTAGCAATTTTTCTGCTAACCTTCTAATGCCTTTCTGAACAACTGTCAATACTCATGGATGATTAGCTTATCTCCCATGTACTTATATATACCACGGAGATCCACTGGCACTCAGCAGGATAATTTATTATCATAAGAATTATTATTGTGCGGAATTTAGTACTCAATGAGCCAATTTTGTCTCATATCCAGAATATTGTTGGTGCTGAAATAGTCTGTGTCATAATCTTCCCTGGCCTCATGCCTTGTGGAGATTTCTTCTGAAAAATCAGAGAGACAGAGCAGTGGGATCAGGGCCAGCACTAAAAACCCAGCC
>PVJN01047458.1:0-15998 GCA_004026805.1 Lasiurus borealis
GCTGAAGTCCATAGAAAGGAAGATGCAGACTAATGCAGACAAAAGGGCAGATTGAGCCACATCATGAGCCAAGGTTTGGATCCCTTGGAACCTGGGGCGGGTGTGCAGGGTGAGGGAGCTGAGCCAGTTCTCCTGGGGCGGGTGTGCAGGGTGTGGGGGGCTGAGTCTCCCTGGGGTGGGTGTGCAGGGTGTGGGGGGCTGAGTCTTCCTGGGGTGGGTGTGCAGGGTGTGAGGGGCTGAGTCAGCTGCCTCCAATTGCAGGTGGTCTCTCTATTTATCTCAAAGGCCAGGATATGTCAGACGATCGGCCATGAGCATCTACACTCTCAGTGGGCCCCATCCACGGTCTGCAAGGGAAAGGGCATCTGACCTTGATCCCCTCAGCTGGCCAGTGACCTCTGACCTACAGCTGGGTCAGGTGTCCATCAGCTTCTATCTGGTCTGGTTCACGGATCCCATGGTCTCTGCCTGGCAAGGAGAGACACAGGGTGCTGCCAGCTTGGGCTCAGGCACTGCTGCCCAGCTGGAGCTGGAGCCAGGAATCAAGGTTTCCAGTGGCTGAATCCGCCCAGGGCCAACAGTATGTTTATCTTTTCATTTTTATTTGTTTAAAGCTTTTCTTATTTAGAGAGAGAGAGAGAGAGAGAGAGAGAGAAACATCAATTTGCAGTTCCACTTACTTCTGCATTTGTGCTGCTTCTTGTTGTGCCTAACCGGGAATTGAACCCGCAACCTTGGTGCATCAGGACGATGCTCTGGCCAGCTGAGCTACCACCCAGGGCCCAGTCAGTGTGGGATTCATGACCTGTGGGCCCATATCGACACCACCTGTAATTCTCACGCCCTGGAGCTAATGATCTTCATCGTCAGCAGCTTTGACACTTTAGCGGTGTGTTATTGGGTGACTCAGTTTACCTCCCTTGCTTTCATCTCTTCATCTGTAACAATGGGGCTTAGAACAAGGCCACCTCTTAGGGAGTGATGGATGGAGGATGAAACGATGGAATGTGTGAAAAGCACTTATCCTGCTGGCCGGAACTTAGCAGCTGTGCAGTAAACGTTCATTGTTGCTACAGAGCCTCCACCAGTATTTACTGAATCCGATAGGACAATGTGACACTGAGACGAGAAACAATTAGCCCTGGCTGGTTTGGCGCAATGGTTAGAGCGTCTGCCTGCAGACTGAAGCGTCCTGAGTTTGATTCCGGTCAAGGGCACATGCTAGGGTTGTGAGCTTGATCCCCAATGGGGCGGGGGTGGGGTGGGGCGTGCAGGAGGCAGTCGACTAATGAATGATTCTCTCTCACCATTGATGTTTCTATCTCTCTTTCTCTCCCTCTCCCTTCCTCTCTGAAACCAATAAAAAAATATTTTAAAAAAATGAGAAACAGCACAAAGGGGCTGGGGTTCGAATCCTGACCCTGCCATTTGCCAGCTGTGAGACTCTGGGCAGGAGGGTTCATCTCATCTCCTGGCTGGTGGCGTTGCATCCGCCTCGAGGGCTGTGCGGAGCGGCAGACAATCAGGCCACAGGGGTGAGATCCAGGCAGGCCAGGAGCCTGAGGACTTGCTAGTGAATCTCACGGGAACAACCACCCGGTGCGTGTTCATTTGTTTGTGTGTTTGCTTTTTAGAGAGAGTGGAAGGGAGGGAGGGGAGGAGAGGAGGGAGAGAGAGAAACATCGAGGTGAGAAAGACATAGATCTTCTGCCTCCCTCAATTGCAACCCAGGTCCATGCCCTTGGCTGGGAATCGAGTCTGTGACCCCGTGGTCCACGGGCCAACGCTCTAACCATTGAGCTCACCGGCCCGGGCACAGCCACCTGATTTTACCGGTGATTCCAATGACTTGCCCAAGAACACACAGCCGGGCAAGTGGCAGGAGCAGGGGTGGCCAAATCCGTGAGAACTGGGTGGGGGACAGCTGTTCGCACTTAGATCTAAAGCAGCGGTTCTCAACCTGTGGGTCGTGACCCCTTTGGGGGTCGAATGATCCTTTCACAGGGGTCGCCTAAGACCATCGGAAAATGCAGATATTTACATCACGAGGCATCACAGTAGCAAGATTTCATGGTTGGGGGTCACCACCACATGAGGAACTGTATGCAAGGATCGAGGCCTTAGGAAGGTTGAGAACCATTGGTCTAAAGGAAGCTCCTGACTCAGACAAACCCATCCTGGGGGAACCAGGCAGCCGAGGGGGCACGGCTCTCTTGCAGGGCGGCCCTGGGCCCCCACCCCATGCTCCAATCCCCTCCCCACACCCCGGCCTCTCTGCAGCCGGCTTTCCCTGCTGCATCGCTGGGAGCCGGCCAGGGCAGCCTGCAGCCCATCGCGTCCTGCCTCTGATCTGCATTCCGCACCGCGGCGGGCGACAGGCATGGAGCGAAGGAGCGCTTAGGCCGGTGGCAAGCTGGAAGCCATTTCAAAGGGAAGGAGGGTCCTTGATCTGTTCCCTGAAACATTCAGAAGCAAACAAGGGGTTTGGCTTATGAAAGCAATACCCACTCTTTGCAGAGTCTCTGGCACCCGTGAAGATGCCCGCCATGAGTCCTTCCAGCGTTTTCACCTGCATGCCGCTGGGATGTCCCCGTCCCCACATCGGCAGTGACACTGTGGGTTCCAGGGCCCTTCTACTCACCGCTCCACAAACACAGGGCTGCACGTCCCTCGTGTCTGTTTGTGTTTGCAGAGAGTCCGTGCTGCGGCTGCATAACCTTCCATTGGTGGCCAGGGTTTCATTAACCACCACCACCCTCCTCCCCAGGAGACCCCGTGGCTGCTGTGCTGGGCCTGGCACACCTGCCGCACCAAGGCCTCCCCTGCAGCCCAGGGAGGGGGCACCGTCCTCCCCATGCCTGGAGCGGCACCCCGTTCACAGTGGGTCCCAGTGCCGGTGGCCAGGTCCTGCCAGCAAGCACGCTGCCTCTCCTGGTGGTTGGGCAGTTTGGAAACCGGGCTCGAGTGAAAACATTTCCCCCTACCCCCACCCCCTGTCCTTCTCCAACTGCCTGTTCACCCTGTGAAAAAGAGAGAGAGAGAGAGAGAGAGAGAGAGAGAGAGAGAGAGAGAGAGAGAGGAAAACAACGCCCCCAAACTGCGGACCAGCTGTGCGTGTTGTGTAGACAAAATAACCTCCGACAGACCGACTGGATCAGCTCTGTGAGCGTCGGTTCTTACCAACCTCAGCGAGACTTCAGCTGTTCCGGGGTTTGGGCCTTTGTTTCTCCCTCCCCCTCCCTCCGTCCTCCTCCTTCTCTCCCTCCTCTCCCCCTCCTTGCTGGTTTGTTGTGCAAACAGTACTCTGATATTAGGTGGATTGAAAACGAAGAAAAAGGTGCTCATCCTGCCCTACCCGGTGTGGCTCAGTGGATAGAGCGTTGGAATGCGGACTAAAGGTCCCGGGTTCAATTCTGGTCAGGGGCATGTACCTTGATTGCGGCACATCCCTAGTAGGAGGTGTGCAGGAGGCAGCTGATGGATGTTTCTCTCTCATCGATGTTTCCAACTCTCTACCCCTCTCTCTTCCTCTCTATAAAAATAAACAAAATATATTTTTTTTTAAAAAAGGAAAGATGCTCATCCACCCGGGCCTGGAAGAGTCAGGCTGGTTCTGCCTGCCTCCTCCCTCTCTCCTTTCCATCCTTCCTCCATTCCTTCCTTCCTCCTTCCCTTCCTCCCTCCCTTCTCTCCTTCCCTCCTCCCATTCCTCCCTTCCTTCTTCATTCTTTCCTTTCTCCCTCTTCCACTCTCTCTTCTTCCTTCCTTTCTTTCATTTTTTTAACAAATGTGCAGTAAAATACATTCATAAAACATACCCCATAAACTGTACAAACAGTGGCATTTGCACATTCGTATCATGTGCAACCATCGCCATGTACCTTGGTTGCGGGCACATCCCCAGTAGGGGGCGAGCAGGAGGCAGCTGATGGATGTCTCTCTCTCATTGATGTTCCTGACTATCCCTCTCCCTTCCTCTCTGTAAAAAAATCAATAAAATATATATATTTTTTAAAAAAAGGAATAGGTAGATCATGGCCTTTCTTATCATGATTGTCCCCATTTTACAGATGAGGAGACTGAGCCTTAGAGAGGTGAGACTGGGATTTGTCCATGGTTCAGCTGGGGTAGTCAGTAGGCGGGGATTACTCCAGAAGTCTTTGAGATTCTGGGCATGGTCCTTTCTTTCTTTTTAGTTGCTGAGGAAAAGTTGGAGGGTAAGTGGATAATCCTAGACCTGCAGAACCTCAGGGATGGTTTTAGCCAGAGTCCTGGGGGCCTTGGGTCAGGCAGGGTGAGGGCAGGCACTGCCTGATGACAAGGCCACACCAGCTCTCGGGCCACTGCTCTGGCTGCTCCCTATCCTGCTCCTGCACCCTTCCCAGGAAAACAGTAATAGTACCCAGCCCACGGTGTTGTTGGGAGGACTCCATGAAATAATATCCATGACAGCATGGCACTGGCCACCAGTCCGGTCTCACCACATGTCAACTCTTGTTATTATTGTCATTATTATTATCATTGTCACTAGAGGCCCAGTGCATGAAATTTGTGCACCGATTGAGTCCCTAGTTGGTCCCTATGCTTTCTTCATTCTGCACTGCCCCCTGGTGGTCAGCGCATATCATAGCGAGCGATCGAACTTCCTGTCTGCCAGCCGAACTCCTGACACTGCACATTAGCCTTTTATAGATATAGATGGTCAGATTCAGGGCTATCTCTAGAGGGGCGTCTAGCCCAACCCCTTGGTCGACAGCTGGGGAAAGTGAGGCTCAGAGAGGCTGCCGCCCACTTGCCATCACCCTGAGAAGGAGAGGAGGCGCAGGCCCCGCCCAGCCTGGAGCCTGCGCTGGGCCCACCTGGACAGAGCAGGAATTTCCACCTGAGGCTGAAGACTCCCTCTCCAGCCTTCCCCTCCCCAACCAATCAGTAATTCCTGGCCTGTGGCCCCGGGTCTCCTCCTCCTTCCCCGGGTGGCGGACCTGCGAAACCTGCCTGAGGAGCTGCCGTGGGCGGCCAGCCTCCTCCGGGTTCCGGCCCTTCCTTTGTCCCTGGCTCCCTCGGGAGAGAGAGGGGGATGGGCCGCCTTCCCCTCTGCCCCCAGCCCTCTCCCGCTGGCCCGTAATCCACGCCTGTCTAGGCTGTAATTTGCGGCCGGTGCCCCGGCCACGCTGGGTGTGGTGTCCGCTGGGGGAGGCGGGAGGACAGAGGCCGGGCTCCCAGGCCATCTGAGGAATCCGGAAGAATTCGGGAGGTGCCGTGGGGACAGTGGCTGGGATGAATGAGGACAGCGGGGGGTGGGAGGGTGCCAGGCCCAGCCAGGGCGCCTCCCCACTCCCTCCCCAGGGCCTCGTGGGCGATGCCAGGGCCGCCTCCGGAGTTCCGGGAGTCGGGGCGTCTCTGGCGCAGCTGCTGACTTTGGCAGAAACGAAATCCTCCTGCTTAATATCCCTCCGTGCGGAGAGGAGAGCCGGGGGTTTGAAGAGCGCGTGCCAGGAGAAGACAATCTCGTCCCTAATGCACCGTGAAGTACAATAAATATTCTGCTGACAAACCCCGAACCCGGGAAACAATTCCGAAACACTCAGAAATAATCATAATAAAGAGGAGGGACCCAGCCCTTCCCCAGGCCGCCTTCTCCCTCGGTGAAATTTCATTAAGATGGGAAGCCAGGTCACGCTTCTCCCCCATTTCCTCTCCCCTACCTCCCCCCTTACCCACCCACTCCCGTCCCTCTTTTGGGTCAGGATCTTCCTCCTGAGCTGAGGACTCGGTTCTGATTTCCCCACAGAGGGAAGATCCGATCACCTGGCCAGAGAGGGTCGGACCCGGAGCCCTGGTCCTGAGACTGCGGACTCTGTCGAGCCAACCAGATAAACACCTCCCAGACCCCCCTCCACACCCATCTCTCCCCGCACACCCGGGCTTCAAAACCGGCTCCGTTTTTTCCATTAAATCCCAGAGAGTCACACGGAGGGAATGATGACCTGGCTACTTCAATTAATTTTTTTTTTCCTCCTTTTAAATCATCAGGTTCCATTTCCTTGCGAGGTGGCCGAGTCTCCCCGAGGGAGGCGGGGCTTCAGGCCGGGGCTGCATTGGAATGTGTGGACCCGATAGGAGATAGGGGCCCGGCATGGAGAATCGTCTTTATCAGCCCCACGAGGAAGGGAGCGCGTGCGGCCGGGGCTGGCATACCAAACGGCCAGGGAGCCCTTATCTGCGTCCCAGGAGCCGCCCCCCCACCCCCGTCACCTCTGCTATTCCAGGCGAGAGCTGGCCGGCCGCCCTTCTGCGGGGCGCCAGATAGCACCGAGCCGGCCGCGTGGCCGGCTTAATAAGAAGGGGAAATTGCTCCCAAGGAAAGTTTCCCGAGGAATTAACTTCTGATGGGCAGGGGCGGTGGAGGGCAGGGAGGGGAGGGGCGGGGAGAGAGGGGAGAGGCTGGGTGGGGACAGCGGAAGGCCAGCTGCCTCCCAGGAAGGAGGGGGGCCTTGGGGTGTATCCAGAAGGATACGCTGCTCTGAATGGGGAAGACAGGTGGGCTGGCCGCGCCCATGGGGACCTAGGGATGCCCAGGTGCCTAAGGGAGGGCACCTCAGTTCTCCCTCAGGTGCCAGTGGTGCCAGGCGGCCTGTAGGTATGGGCTGGGATGAAGGGGCTTTGGCAGCTTCCATCCCTCCCGTCCGGGTCCCTCTCCCTGTGCCCTCCACCCTGTGCAGAGGGCTCCCTGCCTCTCTGCCTCCCACCCTTATTGTCAGTGTCAGTGGGCACCCGGGAAGGAGACAGCCCGAAGGATAAACCCCTCTCCCTCCTGCGGGTTCCCACCCAACCCCTCCCAGGAGTGCATCTCCAACCTCCCCCTCTCCCTGGCTGGCTGGAAGCCTGAACCCGGTTTTCCTGGGCGAATCTGGCTCCTCCGATCGACACCCCGCTGGGTGCGCGGGGCCTGGGAAGGCGCAGGCACAGAGCAGGTGCCGACTCACACCAACACGTTAGCACCTGGGAGGGCGGCCTGGCGCTGGCCTCGGGGGATTCCCTGCCGCCTGCCTCCTGGCTGTGGGCCCAGGGCAAGGACTGGCCCGGCCTGGGGTCCTCTTAGGGAGACGGGGGTGAACTGGCAGCTGCGCCCAGAGCTGTGTGCGGGGAGAGCGGAAGGGTTACCACTGCGGTGAATTAAGGGGGGACAGTGCTTAGGAAAGAGTCTGACACCCATTGGACCCTGGGACCCGGGCCTCCGTGTTTGGCTGGGATGGGGCGGGAGGAGCTTGGGCTGGGACTGAGGTCCTGGCCTCCTCCCTGGTAGACACCCAGGTGACAGCCACACATTCTGAGTGGCAGCTGTAGGGCCACGCCGGGGAGGCGGGGCGGGCCTGGGGCATCCTTGGTCTGGGGATTTGCAGCTAATGAGGCAAGCAGCCCAGAGAGGGTGTGTGAACTTCCCAAGGACACACAGCAAGCTGGAAGGACTCAGGCCAGAGCCCATGGCGCAGTGGTTCTCAACCTTTCTAAGGCCTCGACCCTTGCATACAGTTCCTCATGGGGTGGTGACCCCCAACCATGAAATTTTGCTACTGTTATGCATCGTGATGTAAATATGTGCATTTTCCGATGGTCTTAGGCAACCCCTGTGAAAGGGTCGTTCGACCCCCAACGGGGTCTCAACCCACAGGTTGAGAACCACTGCCATGGCGCAAGGCAGCGCATGGTACTAGGGGATTCACCTCAGTTCTTATTTTTTTTAAAAATATATTTTATTGATTTTTTACAGAGAGGAAGGGAGAGGGATAGAGAGTTAGAAACATCGATGAGAAAGAGAGACATCGATCAGCTGCCTCCTGCACACCTCTTACTGGGGATGTGCCCGCAACCAAGTCACATGCCCTTGACCGGAATCAAACCTGGGACCCTTGAGTCCGAAGGCCACTGCTCTATCCACTGAGCCACACCGGTTGGGGCTCACCTCAGTCCTTCCCTCTGGTTCAGACGTCCAGTCAGGCGGCTCTGGGGTTGGCGGGAGGCGGGAGGGGTGGTCTGTGGGGTGTGCTGTGCAGAGCTATGTTCGCCCGCTGAGCTGGTCGTCCGCAGCTTCACTGCCCGGTTCCCAGCGCCGGCCTGCGGGCTCGGGAGCGATACTCCCGTCTCCTAGTGGAGACGTGACAGTGGGGCACCCAGCGAGCCAGGGCTGCCCTGTCACCGGGTCAGGTGGTGCCTGAAGGGAGCAGGGCTGTGGACCTCGGGGCCGCCACTGCCCATCTCTGAGGGGGACGCCAACGATGCTTAAGGTCAAGGGTCAAGGTCTTAGGTTTAGTGCTTGCTCCTCCTGCCCCACATGCCAGAGAAACACAGACCTTTGAGGGAACTGGGTGCGAGGAGGATGGCACACACTTTTGTGCATGCTTCATTCATCCATCCATTCATTCATTCATCCACTCATCCATCCATTCATTTATCCATTCATTCATCCATCCATTCATTCATCCACTCATCCATTGTCCTTTGCACTCCGCTGCACAGGGAAGAGGCTAACAGGACAGGCTCCAAGTCAGGCTGCCGGGTTCGAATATATACGCCCTTGGTGAGGCAGGGCCGCTGGCTCCATCCGTTTCCTCCTCTGTGAAGGGGGACAGTGACAGCACCTCCATCTGGTGCCGCTCATGCACGGTTCCACCCCCGGATACTGAGCACCAGCTCTGGGGTGCAGCCGGGAACCAGGCAGGCGGGACACCTGGCTGCGAGGCCCGGGTGACCTGGGGAGGCAGAGGGCACTCAGTCCCTCCAGAGCCACGGGGAGACGGACGTGCTCCCGGGGTGAGAGAGGCTGTGGGGGTGAGAGCAGATAATCCGCATGGAGCGCTCTGTGTGGGGCTTGGCGCACGAACAGTGTGTCATTAGCGTTGGCGGGATCGAGCTGCGCTGGGCCCGCCCTGCACTGGGGCCTGGGGACTTGGGGCACGCACAGCTGGGGAGGCGCATGGTGCGTGGTCAGTGTGACCCTTAGAGGCCACCTGCCCACCAGAGAGCCGGGCAAAGCTGCGTCTCCTGTGGCCGGTGGTTGGCCCTCCTGACCCCCTCCCGCTGACCCGGAGGCGGAGGGCTGAGCCGGGGCAGGGCCTGACCTGGGGGAGCTGCCATCTTCGGGGCTGGGGCTACGGGAAAAGGAGGAGCCCCTCCCATTGCACAGATGTGGACACTGAGGCCAGTGGGCTGGCAGGGCTGGCTCAAGGTCCCAAGGTCAGGCCTCCACTGTGTCCAGAGCCACGGCTGCCCCATCGTGGAGGCCAGTGCTGCAGGGGGTGGGAGGGGTCTCTGTCTTCTCCTGGTGGCCCTCAGGGAGGGGGTGTGCCTTCCCTGTGGCTGGGCTTCAGCAGCCCTTGGAAAAGAATCGGGTCCTGCCCAAACCGGTTTGCTCAGTGGACAGAGCGTCGGCCTGTGGACCGAAGGGTCCAGGTTCCATTCCTGTCAAGGGCACGTACCTTGGTTGCGGGCACATCCCCAGGAGGAGGTGTGCAGGATGCGGCTGATCCATGTCTCTCTCTCATCGATGTTTTTAACTCGATCCCTCTCTCTTCCTCTCTGTGAAAAATCAATAAAATATATTAAAAAAAAAAAAAAGGATCGGATCCTGAGTGTTTGTTCAAATGTTTGTTCATGGCTGAGCCTGGGCTTCCAAGGGACTAGAGCTCGGGCTGGGAGACACGGTCTGGGTTCCTGTCACCCCCACCTATTTTAACGCTAAAAGGTGGCGGATGTGGGGGTGGGGCGTGTCCCATGTCGGGCGGCCAGATTTAGCGCGTGCGCGCGCGCGCACACACACACACACACACACACACACACACAAATAAAATAAAGGCAGGACGCCCAGTTCAATTCCAATCTCAGAGGAACAGGGCACCATTGTTCAGTATAAACGTGTCCCACGTGTTGTCTCGTATGCAAGCTGGCACGGCTAACCCCGCGGGTGGGGCAGGGAGAGTGCCGGAGGGCTGGGGCCTCTTCCGGGCCTCCGTTTCCCTATCTGTCCAAGGCACCCTTTCCCCTCACAGAGACCAGGAACCCCCCAAAGCAGCCGGGGCTCCTGGGGGTGTGGTTGCCACTGGCTTCTCCTCCCCGCTCTGACTTCCCTCCATCCCGGCCCACACTGCCCCGTGGGCAGAACAGGGACCAGCTGGAGACTGTGGAGTCAGACAGGCTTTCACCCAGCTGGCTGCAGGTTCTGCTGCTTCTGAGCCGAGTCACTTCGGTCCCACCCTCAGTTTTCCCATCTGTAGAATGGGCACCATCACAGAGCCTCTCCCGCAGGGCTGCTGGGGAGCTCAAATGCAACGGTGGCTGAGGGACAGGCTTGTGTCCGCACACACCTGCCCCAGGGCCTTTGCACCTGCGGTTCCCTTCTTCTCGGAATGCTCTTGCTGCTCGTCCTCTGTGAACCTGCCAGGGGGCAGTGGGAGCTTCGTCTCCTGGGGCGGGACTCCCAGCCCCGTGCTCGCTCCCCTGGGGTTTGCTCCCGAGAAGCTGAGGATGGAGCCTCAGCGCTGGAGGATGGTGACTGGTCTTCTGCTTCTCCTGGAAAACAGGCCATGCAGGAGGTTCCACGTGGACGGGGGTCCGAGGCCAGGTTCCCCGAATCCCCGGGCAGGGGTTTGCCCCTCCACCTGGGCCTGACATTTCACTTAGACATTTCCTTCCGGAGGCCAGAGTTCAGTCCGCACGAGGCAGTACAGTGCGAGGGGAAACGGACACGTCTCAGGGACGAGAACAAGACGGACGCAGGACGAGTGGAAATAGAGAGAAAGCTGGGGTGGGGGTGAAGTGAGGGGGTGACCTCTGCACGCCTGTCTGGGGGCAGGGGGTCCGAGCTCCCACTCTTAACAGGGCGCCCTGAGCACGGCGTGTGGTCCTGGCCCAGGCGGGCTGGGCATGCTCTGTGGTGTGACTGGGCACATGTCTCCCCGGCTGGGCCTGGGGCTGCTGGTGGAGAATTTCCCTCCCAGTTGTCAGGGTCAGGAGCCACCAGGAAAGACTGGGACACCACTCAGCACCGGGGACGGAGAAGACGCTGGAAGCAGGAGCTGCGCCCACTGACTGCCTGTGTCTGCCTCTCCCCGGTCTCGGAGACTTCTGTCTCCCCTCCCCGGGGCTCTGTCTCCTGTCTCTGCCTCTCTTTTGTCTCCTGGTCCATCTCTCTCCCCCTCCTCTTCCCCCCCTCTTTCCCCTTCCCTCCGCTGCTCCCTCTTCCCCGCCCCTCCTTCACCTGCTCAGAGACATCTCCTGGACTAACGAGTAGCCTCCATCACATCTCTTCCCCTCCCTCCTTGTATCGGACTCACACTGAATGTTTATGTGGGGCTGCCAGAGGAGATACAGCCTCCAGCTTTGGAAGGTTTCTGGTCTGATGGGGAGACACCGCTCAGGCCCGTTAAGAATTCCCCATCCGGCCCTAATTGGTTTGGCTCAGTGGATGGAGCGTCAGCCTTCGGACTGAGGGGTCCCGGGTTCGATTCCGGTCAGGGGCATGTGTCTTGGTTGCGGGCACATCCCCAGTGGGAGGTGTGCAGGAGGCAGCTGATGGATGTCTCTCTCTCATCGATGTTTCTGGCTCTCTGTCCCTCTCTCTTCCTCTCTGTGGAAAACCAATAAAATATATTAAAAAAAAAAAAAAAAAAGAATCCCCGGTCTGGCCCTAACTGGTTTGGCTCAGTGGATAGAGCGTCGGCCTGCGGACTGAGGGGTCCCTCCTTCCTCCTTCTCTCCTTCCCGTTCACTGCTGGCTCTGTGCCTCCCGGAGCCCCTTTTCCTGCAGGGAGACCCCGGGAAAGCCCGGCTCCAAACCAGGGTGACCCAGTCCCCCAGCAGACTGCCGGGATGTCATCTACGAGCAAGGCTCTCCGGCTCCTGCCTCCTGCAGGGATGGGGCGGGGGGGAGGCAGGCGTGGGGGAGGGGCTGGCCTCACATGCTGCTCTCTCTGCCCATCAGCGGGGGGAACAGACCCCACCCCGACTGGGGGAGCGTTTGACAGGGAACCCACTCCAGTCTGGGGTTCAGGGAAGGCACTGGGCCCGGAAGTAACGGCAGATGGCGTCCTCCGCACGGGCCGCGCAGAGCTCAGGGCAGGAGGCACCTTGTGGAGGCCACGGATGAGGCCACGGCATGCATTCATTCATTCATCATTCATTCATTCATTCACGGTACTGCACCCTGTGTGCCACACCCGGGTGGCGGGAGCTGAGGACACACGTTGGGATGGAAGGAGACCTGTCCCGTTCTTTTCGGGGCGAACGGTCCGGTGCGGGGAGACAGATGGGCGAGTCTACTAGTCACTTAGGAGGGGGGTCAACCAGCTTTCCTTCAGCGCCGGTTAAAGGAGAGGCACCGAGTGCCCCATAACCTGGGGGTGGGGCTGGCTTGGTCTGTGGGGGAGACCGTGGGGAGCCACCCCTCTCTTCTGGAGCGATAACGACGGACAGTAATCCCCGGACCCGGGTGTTTGCAGAGACCGTACACACCCAGTCCTTCTCCTCTGCCATCACCTCTGATCCGTGTTTGTGTCACGAGAGCTGACTTTAGATGCCTCTCCGCCCGCTGATGTGTGGGGTTCCAGTGGCCCCTAAGGGGGTCCCCAAGTATGTACCCGACTCTCAGTCTCCCCCCTTCTCATCCTCGGGAGGGCTTGTCCCCTGGACCCATGAACCGGGGCAGGTGAAGGCACACTCCTGCCCCCTCGCCCCGCCGCTGTGTCAGGTTCAGGTAGGAGAGGCAGGACCAGCCACTGGAGCCTCTGGGGCCAGCCCTGCGCCCCTCTTTGGGCTCCATTCTCCCCTGTGCAAAGGACCCCCAGATCCACAGGAAGGGACAGGTGAAGCCGTTGCTGTGAAAGGTGCGAATGTCTTGGAAACGCCTGGAATAGTCGCCACACTCACGGCCATCATCCCAGCAGTGGGGTTCGGGGTCCGTTGGCAGGAGGGGCCGGGGACAAGGTCTGCTTCCTTTTGGGGGGGACGGAAATTCCCAGCTCCAGAAGCGCCGCGCCGCCTTCTCATAGAGCAATGCTGCCACCTGGTGGTCATTGTCTGCATTTCTCCTCTGGCAGCGGGGCTCCGCCTGATTGGAGATCCGCCCCCAGAAGCCTCCTCACAAACTCCACTTCGCCACCCCCTCCAAAAGCTCAGGGGCTGAATGTGGGTTCTCATCCAAGGCAAGGCACTCACCCCTGTGAGCCCGCGCTGTTTCTGCTTCCTGTCTTCCCGTGGCCTGTTCTGCACACCGCCTTCAGCCTGATCCGTTTGAAAGGAAGGCAGATTGCTCCCCACTCCACCCCAGATCCTACGGTGACTTCCATTCCACTCAGAGGGCCTTAAAGACAGCGTCGTGGCCTATGAAGACCCTCTCCCCCACCCCCAATCCCGCCCTTGCTTGTCTCTCAGACCTCACCTGCCCTTTGCTCACTCCCCTCCAGCCCACTGACCGGCCCCCTTGCCATTCCTCGGACAGTGGTGCACACGCCTGCCCCAGGGCCTTTGCACCTGCGGTTCCCTTCTTCTCGGAATGCTCGTGCCCCAGACATCCACCTGGCCTGCCCCCAGCGCCACTCAGCGCTCTGTTTAAAAGTCACTTGCTCATCAAACTACAGCGGAAAGGTTAGGGAGAGGTGGGGTAGGTAAGAGATCAATCGAAGGACTTGTATGTATGCATATAAGCACAACCAATGGACACAAGACACTGGGGCGTTAGGCATGCATGGGAATGGGGGAGGGCCAATGGGAAGATATGTATACGTGTAACACATTAATAAAAAAATAAAAATCACTTGCTCAGAGACATCAACCCAGACTAAAGAGTAGCCTCCATCACATTTCTCCCCCTTCCTAATTGGCTTTCTGTATCCAACTCACACTGAATGTTTATGTGGGGCCACCGGAGGAGATACAGCCTCCAGCTTTGGGAGGTTTCTGGTCTGATGGGGAGACACCCTCAGGCCCTTTAAGAATCCCCGGTCTGGCCCTAACTGGTTTGGCTCAGTGGATAGAGCATCAATCAGCCTGCAGCCTGAAGGGTCCCAGGTTCGATTCCGGTCAAGGGCATGTACCTTGGTTGTGGGCACATCCCCAGTGGGGGGTGTGCAGGAGGCAGCTCATTGATGTCTCTCTCTCATCGATGTTTCTAACTCTCTATCCCTCTCCCTTCCTCTCTGTAAAAAAATCAATAAATATGTTTTGCTTTTTAAAAAAGCATTCCCAGTCTGACGGGAGAAATAGCTTCTGCCTTTGGGGTCTCCTACCTGACAGGAAGCTGAGGCGCCGGGGAAGTGGGAGCCATCACCCCTTGGGCGTGGAGTCCAGCCACAGGGCAGAGCAGATGGAATGACGCAACAGAAAGCCGGTGGCTACGTTTACGTTTTCCTCCCGGTTTCACACAAAAGGTGGGTGGAGGGAAGGCACTGGAGCATTCTCTACTGGCCCCTCTTTCCTCTTTTCCCAGAGGGACCCTCTGCTCACAACCCAATGGCCCTCAGCTGTAGCCTGAGCTCTCTATTCACGCTGAGGTTGAAGCCTCAAGGTGGCTGGTATAACGGATCTGTCTCTCGCCCAATGGTGTGAGCTGGGCCCTCCCTGGAGAAGGAACCTGAGTTCCTGAGATAAGTGATCAATGCCGGGGCCCCCGCTAGCAGGCGAGGGGATCCCCAAGGCAGGTGCTGGGTGTGGAGGCCACGGGGGCATAGGCTACCATGGAGACAGAACTGGACCTCACATCACCCTGCTTGGCCCTGGAGGATGACGGGTTAGCCAGAGACGGGTAAGATTCCTCAGGGAAGGAACAACCTAAGACAGGCACAGTCGCAGAGGGGCCATCAGGAGAGAACTTGGGGGTCAACAGAGGTGGGGCACAGACCCTCACCCCCCCACTAACCTTGCAGGGGTCTGAACCTTTACTCCTTCTGAGGGAGATCTCCTGCCCCCATGGCTACTTCACTTCCCATGCTCAGCACAAACAGGTAACAGGCAGAGACTGGGCCCAGGTCAGATCTGGACCCAGGTAACAGACAGAAACATGCCGACAGCAGCTGCCCTATATCTAAATTAAGCCTAGCACCAGGAATGCTCAGGGCCTACTCAAGAATGCAAATAAAACTTTCCAATAATATTTACAGGGTAATCTGAAACTGCTGGTAGAGTATTAAATTTGACAGTAAAAGAGTAATCAAGCTTTCAGGTTAATTTAAATTGGTGAATTTAAGTAAGTGAATACCCAAGAAAATTTAAATGTACTGGCCAAAAAGTATTAACTAAAATTTCTATTGGTAGTTCATCTCATGGTAAAATTGCTTAACATGCAATGAACATAAAACAGGCATATTTGTGTTTTGCAAAAAATTAAAATTTAAAGTTATCAAGATTGCATTAAAAACCTTTACAAAATTCTCCATTAATCAAAAAGGGGGGGGGGAATAGTAGGATAATATCATGTAAGGGAAAATATCCTATAAGTAAATTACATCTAGAAAATTTTAACTTTAGGAAATTAATTTTCATTTGTGATGCTAACAGCAAGAGACCCATGAAAAACACACATGGTGTCAAAATAAGCCAAAGGAAAATCGGGTAGGCAAAAATAAAAAGGAACCCCAAGTCAACTTTATAGAAAAGATTCCTGTATTAACTTTTGGTCCAGAATATGTTTATATACTTTCAGAAAACAACTCCAAGACCAAGTGGACTCCTGCAACAGAGAGGAACTGACAGGTCTGCTCCCACCACGAAGATGAGAGGAGAAACAGTCCAGAAATGGAAGACGCTGATTATGCCTTACCATGCGAGCAGTCAGCAGCTGTGTGTCACTACAGGATGCCCAGGACCAAACCAGAGAGGGTCGGACCGGCATTGCCACCACTTGTCCACCATCCAGATACCATTGCTGACATGTACACATAAGGAACTGTTTGACACTGAAACTGGGACTCAGAACTGATGGACATTGAAATTGGGACTCAAACATTTTT
>PVJN01047459.1:0-16000 GCA_004026805.1 Lasiurus borealis
GAGTCCTTAAGTCACATAAGATTTTAAAAGATAAACTGCAAGTTATGTGGAGGACAAACCCAAAGGCATGGGTCACCAGGCAGTTCTTTGTGGAGTGGGTAAACCTGGTTTTCAGCCCTTCTGATAAGAAATATCTACAGGAAAACAACCTAACCATGCAAGCCCTCCTCATCCTCGACAATGCTCCTGCTCACCCACCGAACCTCGAAGATGAACTCCTCGAAGAGTTCAAGTTTATAAAGGTTGTCTACCTACCTCCCAACACCACTCCTATCCTGCAGCCCATGGGTCAAGAGGTGATTTCTAATTTTAAAAAGCTGTACATCAAGCACCTGTTCCAGCGCTGCTTTGAGGTGACGGAGAACACAAACCTCACCCCTTTGAGAATTCTGGAAGAACCACTTTAACATCATGATATGCCTCAGAATTATTGATCAGGCCTGGCTGAGTGTTACAACGAGGACTTTGACCTCTGCATGGAAGGAGCTGTGGCCTGAGGCCGTAGCCAAAAGGACCTTCAAAGGATTCAAACCCGAGGTGCCAGTGGAGGAGGAGATAGTGTCTCTGGGAAAATCCATGGGCCTGGAGGTGGATGAGAGAGACGTGAATGAGCTCGTCGAGGAGCACTCTCTGGAACTCACCACGGAGGAGTTACAAGAGTTGCAGTCTCAGCAACATGTGGAGGTTCTCCAAGAAATTGGTTTCGAGGAGGAGCCAAAGGTGGAGGAGATCTCCACAAATGAGATAAAGGAGATCTTAGGAATGTGGGAGAGGGTGTCACACTTCATGGAAAAGAAACACCCTGAAAAAATTGCTACTGGTCATGCATCGGAGCTGTTCAATGAAACTTGCCTCACCCATTTCGGAAACATTCTGAAAGGGAGGAAGAGGCAAACCTCATTGGACACGTTTTTTTCTTAAATTGGCCAAAAATGCAAAGACCAGTAGCAATTTAGTTCAGTGAAGATTAGTTAAGTTACATTCAGTTTAGGGATAAAGTGTAGCATTAAGAGTGTAACGAGTAGGTAAATATACTTTATAAAACCAGTTTATTCCTTTACATTCTCTTTTATTATGTTTTTATACAATATTTGTCATTTATAAATACATTTTTCTTATTCAAAAACACATAACAAGAACAACTGGGGTGGCATTTTGGGGGCTGGAACGGATTAATGGCATTTCAATTGATTTCAATGGAGACATTTGCTTTGAGATATGAGCAACTTGATATATGAGCAAGGTTACGGAACGAATTAAACTCGTATCTCGAGGTACCACTGTACAGTAAAATTATCTTATATAATAAAAGGATAATATGCAAGTTTACCCTAATGGCAGAATGATCAGAACGACCGCTGGACCAGTCACTATGAGGTGTACTGACCACTTCTTGGTCCCTTTCTCCAGCCAGCAGGCTCCGATTGCCTGATGGCTACCCACTGTGGGTGCAGGGCCAGCAAGTGGGCAGAAACAGCCGACCTCTCAGTCCCTTCCCCTAGCTGTCAGGCACTGATCACCCAGTGGCAAACAGGGAACAGGGGGTGGGTGGTGGTCGGGGTAGGACCAGCTGTGGTCAGCTGGGGAATATGGCCATGATTGCAGGCTAGGCCTAGAGACCATACCAGCACATGAATTTCATGTGCTAGGCCTCTAGTAACATTATAAGTAAAAATCACCTGCCAACAGGTCTTATTATTTGATATATTAATAAGGAAATATATTATTATGTCAAACATTTATTCGATTTCCATTATGTTGAAGGCTCTACAACATAATTGGTTTGTTTTGTGACCCTTGGTGTCTTGGTTATGGTTTAAATACATTTCTCTAAGAGGGAAATCCATAGATTTCAACAGACAAAGGGGCCACAGCACAAAAAAGGTTAAGAACTCAAATCTAGTCCTTGGCACATGGTTTGTCTCATACACACATTCCAGAATCTCTGTGAAGGCTAGTGAAGGATACAGCTGGAAAGAATACTGTGATGGATTAGCAATGCCTGTCAAGGGCAGGCTGTGGAGAAGAGTGGTGGGATGGAATTGTGTATTTCTAAGCTAAGCCAGTTACAGCAAGTACAACTTCCCGCAGTGATGGAGGTGCTCTATCTGCACTGTCCCACATGGTGGCTACTAACCACATGTGACTTTTGAGCCATTGAAATGTAGATAGAGCAACTGAAATTTTGAATTTTTAATCCTATTTAATTTTAATTGACTTACATTTAAATATCCACTTGCATCTAGTGGCTACCACATTGAACAACAGACCTCTAAACTAATCCCACCCTGTACTGGTAAGTACAACATAGAGAATATAGTCAACAATATTGTAATAACTATGTATGATGCCAGGTGGGTATGAGAATTATCAGGGGGAATCACTTCATAAGTTATAGAATTTAAATTGTGCTGCCCACTTGAAACTAATATAACATAATATTGAATGTCAACTATAATTAAAAAATAAGGGGGGAGAAATGAATCAATAAACTAACCCATCACACCCACCCAGGTCACCCATCCCACTGCCTATCACAGAGGAGGAACTTGGACCCAGGGAGGGACGGCCCTTGCCAAAGGTCATTGGATCCATTTGTGACAAACTCACACCAACATCCCAGATCACTCTGTCTCCCCATCAGTTTTCTAATTATCATTGAGCAGAATGCTGGTTCCCTGAACAATGCACGGGTACGCTGTAAGAAAAGAAATAATTTAGTTACTTATGTTCTTAGTAAAACAAGGTACGATGTTATCTCCTCACTTTAGCAAGGTTTGATTTAATAATTTCCTTTTTGTTTTTGTTAGATACAGCAGTTTGAAGGGGAAGGGGCTGAAGTAAGAATCATTTTGCTTCTTTATTCTGCTAATTTGATTTAAGAAAATGTTCACAAGTGTTCTGGGTAAAACAAGTTGCTGTTTTTCACCTCCAAACATTTAAGAAACCTGTTCAGAGCCAGACTGCTTCTGGGGATGATTCATGGCAGAAGCAGGCTCCCACCACCTGTAACTCACCCTCTCTCAGTTGATGAAGAATGTGGGGTGGAAAGTCCTGGCCTGAGGAGGGATGTTTCTGATGAGGTCATGGGGAGGGAATGCCTGCCTCAGCAGAGGTGGGAGTCTGGGCAACTGCCAGGAAGAGGTCTGGGAAGCACAGGCCCTAAGACAGAGGTAAGGAATATTGCACTTGGGCTTAGAAGCCTTTGGGGGTCTCAACAAGGTGCTTCATAGTTTCATCCTCCTGCAGGCTCAAACTGCAAGGAAAGAAACAATGGGCTTTTCTCGTCTCCTGGTTAGAAGAGGCCTTAACCTTGAGTTATTCTTGACGATCTGACCACAGCTCAGGCCTGCCACAACTCAAAACATTCAGATACAGCAAAGCTGCCCAACACACTGATTATAATGTTTTCTAAAGTTTCAGTGGTCTATGAACAATTTTCATAGACTTCAATGACAGACCAGCAGGCCTAACTCCAGACACTCTGAATCAGAAAGTTAGAGGATATGCTCTGGAAATCTGGGTTTTAAATGAAACTCCCAGCTGATTCTGATGGGCAGTCTGAACTACTGGCTAAAGGATGACACCCATACCCTTAATCCTGGCACTCAGGGCCTCTGGGAACTGGCCCTGCTCTGTGCTGGTGGAGCATCACAGTGGGAAATTGTGGTAACGACAGAAATAATAGCTTACATGTATTGGGTGCATACCAAGGGCCAGGTATCAGACGAAGAGCTTTAAATGATTCACCATTTAACCTGCACATTGGCTGCTATGACCATTTTGCAGATGAGGAAATGGAAGTTTAGAATGGTTAAATAATTTCTCCAGGAACACACAGGCAGAAAGTGTAGAAATTGGAATGGAAATTGAGATCTGTCAACTTCCCCAGTCTGTGCACTTGACCTAGGGTGACCCACTAGCCTCATTTGCTGGGGCCTGAAGGGTTCCAAAACCCTTGGGACTTTCTGTGCTGAAACAGGGAAGTCCTAGGCACACTGAGGCAAGTTAGTCATCCTCTGTTCACTTGGAAATTTCTACCTGAAATCCAAGCTCAACTCCACCACTGACTAGTATGAGCATATGACGTCAGGCAAGCCAGTCCATCATAAACTCCCAGGTTCCTCTTTTGAAAACAGGAATTATCACATCTATCCCAGAAAGTGGTTGTCAGCATTAAATGAGACAGTGCATGCAGCAACATCCAGCTGTGTTCCTGGCCCTGACAGGAAAGGTGAGCTCCCCTGCGATCCACCTGGTAAAGCATTCATTGCATTGTGTTTACTTCAAATCTGGGAAAAGTCTCAGCCACTATCTCTTCAAATAAATCTTCTCCGAAGGCCCTCCATTCTTAACTTCTGGAACCTCATCTAATTAAATATGTGTTAGTGTCTCTCAAGCCTACATTTCTTGGAAGTTTTCTTTCATATCCCAAAACCTTTTTGTGTGTGTACTTAGGTTGAATTTCCCAGCACTCACTTCCATCTCATTCATTCTTTCTTCAGCTGCACCCAACTCCACTTGATCTTGATTATTGAGCTTATTAGTGATGATGTCTTTCATTAACAGGATTTGTAGTTGGTTTTTCTTCATACCTATCTGGTCTTGCCTCTTATTTGCCTGCATTTTGTTTTGCAAATGACTTGAGTGTTCAAGGCCATTTCTCTTTGTAGCTCTTAAAAACATTTCTCCCAGTTGTCAGTTTTGATGGCCATCTTTCTTGGAATCCCTTGCCTCCTGGTTTGGAATCCAGGTGTGCAGACGCCGTTGGTGCTGGAGCTTGCTATGGTTCCCTGTGCATTTTTCCTCCCTCTGTGGTCATTTCTCCCTCCCTCTTTAGCTGTCCCGTTGCCTCCACTCTGACCTAGTTCAGAATCAAGTCTGTTTTCAGTGACTCCAGGTTGTCTCTGGGGCTGACTCTGGCAAGGGTACAGATCTGAGCACAGAGTCCAGACCAGCATTGTCCAGGTCCTGGTTCCACCACTGGCTGTGTCTGCTTCTTCTGCCTCCCTCCAAATGCAGCTGGAGGGGAATGGGAGTCTAGGCAGGGAGCTGCTGCTCTCCTCCAGTCTCCTTTCAGGGGTAGGGAAGCCCATCCAGATCCTACACAGGAGACCTAGCTCTTGTCTTTACCTGATTTGGGGTATGTTTATTCCCTATTCTGTCAAGAGGAGCTGGAATGGCCAGTTCCCCTGCCTGCTCCCAGGCCCAGAGCCACACTCCCCAGCCCTATCTACATACCTCCCCCCATGTCCTATGCTGTTTACTGAACACTGGGATGTTTATCCTTGTATCTAAGTGTTCCTGTATCTTTTTTGGTTTTCTCTTATTTCTAGTCTGTCTTTACTCAGTATTTAGAGAACAGAGGAACACTTTACAAAGCCACTTTGAATTAGGAATGTCCCTGAAATTGTGTTTTAAAAGAAAATTGAAGATTCCAAGTTCTCATGAATGTTTTCTTTGGCATTTAAAATGGTAGCCCTAAGCAACAGAGAGAAAGAAGTAGGAGGCCACATTGTGATAACAGCATCTTCCACTGACTTTTCCAGACCAACCCAGTCCCACAGGGCAGGCTGGGAGACTGGAAAATCCCTATGCCTGACGCTCCCTCCTTTGAGAATCTACTGGTAACTCCCAGCATACCTTGGGTGCCATTTATTTAGCTTTTGGTTTCTCCCTGTTAAACTGAGACCTCTTCCAGGTCTGAAAGTCTGTGGTTCCTGCAGCGTGGCCCAGCGTCCTGTGACCCTGAAGCAGTGTCAGGAGTATTTCCCTCTTATCCAACCCTCTCCCTTCCCCCCCCACCACCCGCCTGCCCCACTTAGATGGCTGAGGTGATTACAGAAGTCACAGAAATTACAGAATTCAGCAAGTGTGTTTGGGTTTCACAGAATTCTTGCTCCAAAGCTACTTAGGCATTTCATGTTTTCTCTTTCTTTTCCTCTGACACAAACGTAAATTCCTAATTAGTGTTTCAGAAAGGCCCAACTGAGGGGCAAGAGGAGCCGCTGAAGACAGCGGAGGTCCTGTCTGTCTCCATTCCACAGGAAGGCATTGCAGGCAGCAGATGTTGAGTAACTTGTACAAGGTCACTTGGCAAGCAGAGAAAGCAGACTTGAATGCAGGTTCATCTCCTTCCACAGTCCCTCTAATCCCCCACCCTCAACCCCAGATGGAAGGGTAAGGATGTGGAGCAGTTGGCATGGCAACAGGGATAGGGTCTCTCCATCCCCATTCTGCTGGCTCCAGGGGCAATTCCTCGGGCAGGGGAACTGCAGCAGCCCACAGGTGTTTACCAGCAACTCTAGCTCCCACTCCAGGTATTCCACAAATACCTTAGAGATATTCTACAAATAACACCTAAATCTTGCCAATTTGGGGTTTTATTAAAATCACAGGATGCATACTTTACAGATCAAGTCTGATCTCTTTCTCTACTCACCCTCACCCCTCTGAGCAGGGTTATAACCTCAGAGTAAAGCTCCTTCGCCAAGGAAAATAGCCCTCAACTTTCTGTTGTTTTCTTGGCGTCATAAGTCCCAGCCCAGGGCAAGACTGCAAAGCTGGGAAGTTGTTCACCCCACAACCTTGATGCCTCGCGCTCTCTGCTCCCTCTTCTCCCTTCAGAGTCCCTGTCACCCTCACCCCCACCTCACCGTCTGGGCTTCGTTACCGCCCCCTCCTCGCTCAAGCAGCTTTCAGGGGAGAAGGCAGACGTTAGTGTGGCAGCAAGAGGGTGCTTTCCCCAGGGCTCTCCATATTGAAGGGAGCACATTCCTTGTTTTTGTTTGTTGTTTTTGTGATTAGATGATTAATACGTGTCCATCACAAAAAAATGTGAAAAAAACAAAAAATACAGCAAAAATAAAAACCCATAATCCCACCACCCAGACAAACCTCCATTAACTCTTTACTCTATTTTGTTTCAGTTCTGTGTGTGTGTGTGTGTGTGTGTGTGTGTGTGTGTGTGTGTGTGTTCATTCTAGGGCCTGTTTTAGGGCGATTCTGTTTCATTGTTGTGCCTGCCAATTCCTGCTCCAGTGCCCCAGGGCTTACATTATTATTGTCTTACTAGAGGCCCAATGCCCGAAATTTGTGCAAAGGTAGGCCTTCCTTCCCCCAGCTGCTAGCACTGGCTTCCCTCTGGCACCCAGGACCAGGCTTCCCTCACAGCCCTGGCTTCAACCGGAAAGACATATGGTCTAATTAGCATATTACGCTTTTATTATTATAGATAACAGACTTTAATCCTGAAGGCTCAAATGCTCCATCATCGCTTTTGTTGCAACATATTAAAAACTATTCTCAACTATTTTTCTCTTTCCTGATGAATTTTAGATTCATTGTGATAAACAACTAAGTAAGCCCATTGCTTTTTCGATTGGAAGTTCATTAAATTTAATTGGGTAAAATTGGCATCTTTACAATATTTAAATTTTCCATCCAGAAATATGATATATGGTGATTTATTTAGTCAGACCTTCATTAATATCTTTCATTAAAAAGATTTCCTCCAAATGAATCCTATATACAGTGGTACCTCGAGCGAGATACGAGTGCCCTAACGTACGAGATTTTTGAGATAGAGCCGTCATACGAGCAACATTTGAGATAGGAGTAATCACGCAGATCGGCTGGCTGCACACAACCCACCAGTTTATCGCGACATGAGTGTCTCATAGTTTCCCATGCCTCAAGGTTACGGAACGAATTAAACTCGTATCTTGAGGTACCACTGTATTTGTGTTGAGATTTTTATATATTGTTTTTTATTTTTATTAGGGGTTGGGGTCTTTTTTCTCCAAATGCTCCTAATTTGAATTAATTTAGAAAATGTATCTTGCATCTAGCTTTTATCTTTCTTTCGTGGAATAATTCTAATAGTTTTTCTATTGATTCCCTCCTTTTCCTAGGAAGATGATTGCATTACCTGCAGATGATAATAATTTTATCTTCTATTTTATATGTATAATTTTATACAACTTCAAGAGCGATGTTAAATAATTATCAGTAAAATCAGTGGTCTTGTCTTAATTTATTATGGATAATTTTATCCCCATTGAGGAACTATTTTTCTAATGTTAGTTTTTTTTAATTTTAAATCAGGAAGGGATATGGAAACTTACTAGACACATTTCATTATCTGTTGAAGTTATCATATGTTTCTCTTATTTTACCTGTTGATGTCAGATATGACCTTCATAATTTCTTAATACTAAAATATCTTTACATTATGGAATCAAACCTATATTTTCCTGGTGGAATTTTATAATGTAACATCAAATTTGATTCATTAATATTATATTTAGGATTTTCAAAACTACTATATACACTATTGAGATTAGTTTACAGCAGCGTGTCCCAAATATATAGGACTCACTCTGCTATGAGTTGTGCTGCCAGAAAAGGGGAAGGGAGAGAAGAAGAGGGGAAGAAAAGAGAGAAAGGAAGAGGAAGGGAAGGGAAAATAGGAAATCTGTCTTGAAACTGGTTTGGGAAATGCTACACATCCTTCCTGGGGGTTCACAAGATTCATTCTCATTTTAAAGGTTCTGAGACAAACTAGAGTTAAGGAAAAAAAGGAGATACATTTGTGCTTAAATTTGTATAATCCAGCATTTCCCAAAATGATTGCTTTTAGAGCCCCTATTAATGTCTTACAGAGCTCAGGTGTGCATTTGGAAACACTGTCTTTGTCAGTTTGGATACCAAAATCATACTAATTTCACTAGAAAGCCTCTCCCTTCTCTGAAGTCCTAATAAAAGGCTTATATCAATCATACTCCATTGTTGTTACTGTACACAGTAAGATATTATTTTTTGTAGCCATCTGCCAATCAAAGTTTATGCCTTTCAGTTTTGTGATTCTAAGATATTGTCTGACTCTGGGTGACTTTGGGTCCTCAGGGATGCAGAAAAACTCGGAACCTTCAAGTGGATCCAATTTTGGGCTGTCTTTCTTAACCTTCCTGCCATACTTGAGTTTATCTTTCCCAATCTCCTCCCTATTTCGCCTTAGCCCTCCACCTGTGATGTCTTCATTCCAAAGCAGCCTGACTCTTCAACTCTAAGTGCCTTGTGGGCCCAGATGACTTTTCTGCCATCCCTTGCCTTTTGCTTGCATTCTAAAACCATCTGCTCCTCTATAGAAGCCTCTTTGTTCACTCATCTCCTCCTAACTCAAAAAAGTATCCCATCTGATTCTAATGCACAGCCAAGTTGTAAACCAGTATTCTGACATAAAGATTGAAGAGTTATAGGCGCACAGCTGTGAAGCTCTAAATCTATTTCTTTACCTCCTCTTCCCCTGCCTCCCTCCCTCTATCCCGGAAACTCCCCTCCCTGATCCCATTCTCTGAGCATCCACATCTGGACTGAGATGGTTTCCTGAGCTTGTCACTACCTAGGGCTCTACTTCTTACTCTCATATCCCAAAGTTGCATTTAGAAAGGGCCTTCATGGGATTGGTGATGAATAAAGCACGGAGAGCCAAGGGGCAGTGAGCCTTTAGGGAATCTGTTCAGTCCTCCAGCAGTATCTGCTAGGTTGAGTGTTTGGGGGTAGACCAGCTCTCCTTGGTGTCACCACTCTCCCTCCCCCCTCACCACCTCAGAACTCTCAGGAGAGACTCATATATTGCTTCTTGCCTATGGCCAGAGCCGCCCCAGTTACACAATCCAGTGGAGGCGGGTCCTGGAGCAGAAGAGGTGTTGACCCAGCCCGGGAGCTCAACATCATCCCCACCCCTCAACATCATCCCCACCCTTCAACATCATCCCCACCCCTCATTGGCACCCCCTACTCAGGGATTTTCTCATGACCCAGAGAGGAACAGCAGTGCCTACAGTCTCTGGAAGCTGCCTAGACACATGGTGGTAGGGGACTTTGTGGAGGTCACACTTCCCTGTCCCAAGCCTTTGATGCTTTGCTAGGGAGGAGGGAATTCCCTCCAGCCAGAAGCAACTGGAACATGTTCTGGAATTCACCTGGATTCACTAGAAGACAGGAGAGGAGGTGGACAGGGGCACTGACTGGAGGTCCCAGAGCAAGGCCACTTGAATAAGCCATTGAGAGTGAGGTGTTATACAAAGGAAGCCAGCTATGGTGGGTTATTGCTTTTTATCTGACTTACATGTTTCCATCTGTGATTTATTGCAGTGAATTCCTTTAGCCTAAGTCAATGGTGTAATTTGCAAAGGGCTCCGCTGCCTTTGCGTAGTACGTATTAGATTGTTGGCTTCTGAGCCATCAGCCAGGCAGAGGTGGTATCACTGCTGCAGTCTAGCTATTGATACTTTTTGGCCTCATTTCTTTAACTGCAGAACCAAAAGCACACGCTAACCTCAGAGCTGCTCTCCGGGGAGGTTCTAAAGGTGAATGAATTCTTCATGGCAGAGAACTGGCAGTCTCTGACTGAATAGGCTAATGAATCAAATATTCCCAGGATGTCTGTTTCCAATTTCTCCTTTCAGTGAAGATTTACTCATCCTCTATAGTGTATAGCAGCTTGTGCCTGCTTCAGTTATGTTAATCTTCTGAGTGTCAGAGGTTAAGAACATAAATTGGGGCCTGACTGCTTAGATTTTTAACCCCAGCTCTCTACTTCCCAGCTGAGTAAGTGGCTTCACTTCTCTGAGCCTAGGTTTCCTCATCTGTTAAGTGAAGGTAATAAAAGTACCTCCCTCATAGAGCTGCTAGAGAACAAATGGCTTATATTGTGCCAAGCACGTAGTAAGTATTCGATACATTTTCACTATAAAATGATGTTTACTATATAGCATTCTCACAGAATGAGCTCCCACAAGCTTATTTGATTGATTGATTTGGCACCTGAATGCTAACATAGTGTCTCTCTAACTTACCTGATGATTTTTTAAAACAACCGAAGGCAATTGCTAAAAATATAGATTCTAGGTCCCCGCCCTGAAGATCCTGATTCTGTAAGATATACCTTGAAGCTATTGCAGGTTCAGGTCTAGACCACCACAATAAAGTGAGTGTCATAATAAAGCAAGTCTGTAATCCTTTTGCTGATAGAGAAGGGTCTTACCTTCAAAAAATGCAATATCTGTGAAGCACAATAAAACAAAGTTCAACGAAGTGAGGCATGCCTGTGGGTCCAGAGTGGAGCCTAGGAGTGTTTGTTTAACAAATGGCCCAGGAGATCCTAAGGAGGGGCTTAGGGAAAC
Source organism: Lasiurus borealis (assembly GCA_004026805.1). Lineage (NCBI taxonomy): Eukaryota > Metazoa > Chordata > Mammalia > Chiroptera > Vespertilionidae > Lasiurus > Lasiurus borealis. Next base: position 11,190 of record PVJN01047459.1, read on the forward strand.
TGCTCTAATGGGACTCAGACGCACAAACTCCGATGCTGACAGTTAATGGGGCTTTGGGAAAGCTTACATTGTCTCCTCATCCATTTAATCAGAGGAGGTTTCCTGGGAGGTAGAGAATTGGGGGGCAGAGGGAGAGGAGCCCCAAAAGGATTGGAACAAAGGGAGAAACCTGGGCTCACAGACAAGACCCTTCTTGTCTGTTGCAGGATTGGAGACAGCAGGAGAGGAAATGGTCACGGATGGGTTAGCCAGGGCTGTCACACAGGACCCAAGCCTTGCATTTCATTGAGAATCACACACATTCGGAGTCCTGGACTGCCTGGTATCTCTCTAGCGGTGTAACCTTCTCTGTACTCAGGGTAAAATCTGCAGTCCCCATGCACAGGCCTATTTTCCCAGAAATTTTTACCTAGTGATTGAATCATGTGTTCATTGATTCAACCACATCTGAGCATTCACTGGGCATTGGGAACACACAACTGATATGAGTCTGTGACAGAGAGCTGCCATACAGAGTCTCTCTGGGAGGAAGCTCCAAGCTTGGTGTTCAGTGGGAAGGGCATGTGAACAGATATTAGCAACACAAAGTGAAAAGTGTGCTAATGGCGTGGACAAAGGCCGATGGGACCTCCAGGACAGGGGAACTCTCCTGGGGAGGGGAAAAGTTGCAGTCGTCAAAGGCTTCTCAAAGAAGCTGAGCCTGCTTTTTAAAGAATGAGAAAGTGTAACCAGACTGCCAACCCAAGAAAAGGTATTTTAGTTTAAAAAAACAAACAAATGGCTAGCTGGAGGAAAGACACCAAGGTGTAGCTGGAATGCAGAGGGCTGGGCATGATAGGTGGGTCTGATTCCCAAAGATCCCTGGTTTCCGTGAAAGTGTCTGGTGATGGGAATCACCAAATGACTTGGTGAATTAATTGGTTCCATTAACCAAAGGAAGAGCAAAAGGTGGAGGGATCATGGATAAACAGTCTGAATTTGGTCTGAGACAAGTTGAGTTTGAGTCACCAGTAGGGTCTCCACAAGGAGTGGTCCAGAAGGCTGTTACATAGAACAGTCTGGGCTTCAGGAAGAGACCCAGGCTGCACGTAGAGATTGGGAATCCTTATCATGAAGCAGAGAGTTGATGCTGGGGCAGAAAAGGAAACCTCCCCTCTTCCCTAGGGGGGGCGGGGCAGCAGACACAGGAAAGCCACAGCAACAAGGTCCTTCACCCCCATAAGAACTGCAAGCCCAATATTTTATTGTTTAGGAGAAACCAAGATAGCAGCCTAGGTGAACACCTAAACTGCTGCCTCGCACAACAATTTCAAAACTACAGCTAAAAGACAGAACGGACATCATCCAGAACCACAGAAATGCTGGCTGAGTGGAAATTCTACAACTAGAAGGAAAGAGAGGAGCTCACGGAGACTCAGAGAAGCTGCAAAAAGCTAAGGTACAGAGACATGTGCGTGGAGAGGACAGGCGGTGGAGGGCCTGGCTGGCTTCCTCTAGTGGGAGGGAGACGGAAACTCCAGGATGCATTGAACCCTAGTTCCAGGCGAGACTCATATGGGGTTGTCTGGACTGTTGTGAAAAGGGAGGAGTGCACAGAAAGTTAGGGGAGCCACAAAAGACAGAGGTCTGGAGGTGTACAAGCACGAGTGCGCATATACAGGGCTGACTGCTGATTGTACTGCTGGCTTTCTCTAGCAGGAGGGAGACAGAACCTCCCAACTGCACTAAAATCCACTTCCAACTGCACTGAACCCCAGTTTCAAGCAAGAACCTGGGGATCCAGACTCATAAGGGTCCCCAGAACACACAGAAACTCAGGGGAGCCAGAAAGGCCAAGGTCCGGAGGCACGAGCGTGAGTGTGCAGAGGGGACTGCAGCGATTACCAAGGGACACTGATAGCCAGGGGCCTCATAGGGTAAGGCTGATGGGAAGCCAAGGCTGTCTGCTCAGCCCTGAGACTACACCTCATCCAAGTTAAACACAAAGGCTTTTGCAATTTTGCAAGCCTTGTATCATAAGGCTGACTCCAGCATAGAAGTTCTCCTGGTGTAGACACAGCTGATCCTCACAACCAATTGTCTTGGAGGTCAATTCCCCCCAGTGATACCAACAACAATCAAGACTTAACTACAACAAGCTGTACACACAGTCCACAAGCTGTACACACAGTCCACAAGAGAGTCCACCTCAGGTAACGGGGGAGGCGGAGCTACTGGGCCATATAGGACACCTAGCACACAAAGCTACTCTACCAACTCAGGGAAGCAGCAAAAATGTGGAGACAAAGGAACAGATTACAAATGAAAGAAATGGAGGAAAACAAATGACTAGATGTAGAGTTCAAAACCATGGTTATAAGGTTTTTCAAGAATTTCCTAGAAAAGATGGATAAGTTTAGTGAGACCCAAGAGGAGGTAAAAAAAAGGACCAACTAGAGATGAAAAAGGACCAACAAGAAATGAAAAAGGACCAACTAGAAATTAAACATACACTGACTGAAATAAAAAATATTTCACAGAGACCTAACAGCAAACTAGAGGAACACAAAAATCAAGTCATAAATATGAAATACAAAGAAGCAGAAAACACTCAACTAGAAAAGAAAAAAGAAAAAAGAATCCAAAAATTTGAAGATAATGTAAGGAGCTTCTGGGACAACTTCAAGTGTACCAACATCAGAATTATGGGGGTGCCAGAAGAAGAGAGAGAGCACGATACTGAAAACCTATTTAAAGAAATAATGACTGAAAACTTCCCCCACTTGGTGAAAGAAATAGACTTACAAGTCCAGGAAGTGCACAGAACCCCAAACAAAAGGAATCCAAAGAGACCACACCAAGACACATCATAATTAAAATGCCAAGAGCAAAAACAAGGAGAGAATATTAAAAGCAGTAAGAGAAAAACAGTTCATTAGCTATAAGGGAGCACCCATATGATTGTCAGCTGATTTCTCAACAGAAACTATGCAGGCCACACAGGAGTGGCAAGAAATATTCAAAGTGATCAATAGCAAGAACCTACAACCAAGATTACTCTACCCAGCAAAGCTATCATTCAGAATTGAAGGGCAGATAAAGAGCTTCACAGATAAGAAAAAGCTAAAGGAGTTCATCACCACCAAACCAGTATTATATGAAATGCTGAAAAGTACTCTTTAAGAAGAGGAAGAAGAAGAAAAAGTAAAGATCAAAATTATAACAACAAATACATATCTATCAACAAGTGAATCTAAAAATCAAGTGAATAAAAAAATCTGATGAAAGGAATAAACTGGTGAATATAATAGAATCAGGGGCATGGAAAGGGAGTGGACTGACAATTCTCAAAGGGAAAGGGGTGAGTGGGGTGCGAGGAGAAACTGGACAAAAATCATACACCTATGGATGAAGACAATGGGGGAGAGGTAAGGGCAGAGGCTGGGGTAGGAACCAGGTGGAGGGGAAGTATGGGGGGAGGGGAAAAATGTAGTAATCTGAACAATAAAGATTTATTAATTTTTTTTTTTAAGTACTGCAAGCCCTCACTGGTCAGGGACAAGAGGCAGGACTCTGTGTAATGGTGCCTTCTGGGGACTTGCTCGACCCATTCTGGCCCAGTCTTTGCCTGACTTTGAGTCAGGCTCCATGTTACCTATTGAACAAGTCACCTCTGGTGAAAGGAGTGTGGCTTCATAGTTATTTTGTAACTTTCTGAATGTGTTTTCAAAGCTTGGAAAAAAACAGGTGAGAACTACTGGTTATATATGCCTTTGGATCACTGTAAGCAAAGAGTAAGTTACAGCCATCATCCCTAGCACTGGGCAGGTGGGGGCAGGACACTCTGAAATTGTCCTTTGCTCTTCCCCAGCCAAAGATTCCTCCACCACCTGTCTTGATGCTTTAAATTACCCCACCTCCAACCCCCATCTAAGTCACATTTACAACCCTGTGGAACTGGGCGAGGCTGTGTTGCCTTGGGCTAGGAAGTCAGAATATTTGTTAGTGCTCCAGCTCTCTGCTCTTTACACAAGTCTCTAGCTTTTTATCCTGCCACCTCTGTTTAGATTAACTGCAAAAGTTGCCTGATGGCCAAGTATCTGGAATTTCCGATTGCCAGCAGGACATTTATGGCTGAGATAATATATATATCTTTGTTGTTAAGAAGGAGCTCTGGAGCCTGACTGAGTTTGAAACCTGATTCCACCTCTTGATACCTAATTTGACCTTCACCCTTTCTTGTCTCATTTTCTTTATCTGTGAAATGAGAATAGGAAAGTACTTAACCTCATAGGGCTGCAGTGTGAAGATAATGAGCTTGTATACATAAATGTCTACAACAGTGCCTGGCACACAGTAAGCACACAATGAAAATTAGCTATGATTCTCTTCTTTCACTCCAAGGCAAAGAATTGAATCCTTAATTCTGGCCTGGATCCTCCATTAAGAAGCTCTGGAGGCTCCTGCCGAGACCGGTTTGGCTCAGTGGATAGAGCGTCGGCTTGCGGACTGAAAGGTCCCAGGTTCGATTCCGGTCGGGGGCATGTACCTTGCTTGTGGGCACATCTCCACTGTGGGGCGTGCAGGAGGCGGCTGATCGATGTCTTTCTCTCATCGATGTTTCTGACTTTCTATTTTTCTCCTTTCCTCTCTGTAAAAAAATCAATAAAATATATTAAAAAAAGAAGAAGCTCTGGAGGCTCCTATTTAACAGACAAGGAAATGAGGCACAGGGTGGCAAGGTGACTTGTTCAAGGTCACACAGCAAGCCAAAGGGAAATCTGGGGCTCAACTCCTGGCACATGTAAACAGTCCCCGAAGAATAGTTTAGA
>PVJN01047460.1:0-15999 GCA_004026805.1 Lasiurus borealis
GTGTGAGTGTGTGTGTGTGTGTGTATGTGTGTGTATGTGTGTGTGAGATGCAGTTAAGAAGGAGCCGCGCAGAAACCTCTGTGGAGGGGGGCTCCCTGGGAGAGCAGGTCTCCTCACGCAGAGGAAACCACGGTCAGCACTCGCTGTTGTTTCTCGCAGGGGCTGGGCCTTTGTGCTGGCTCCCTGCGCCCCGTGGGTGGAAGGAAGGGTGTCTGTTTTGGAGGGCGGGACTGTGGGAGGGGAGTCCAGAAAGCCACCTGCATCCCCCAGGCAGGCCCTGAGCCGTGCTCCCCAGGTGTGTGGCCCTCCCCACCCCCACCCCAGCTTCAAGGTCAGCCGCCTGAGAAAGAGCTGCCTCCGGTTCCCGGTCTTGGGCATTTGCAATCCCATTAGCATTTTAACAGCTTTAGTAATTCAGGCATTAAAACATCTATTTAATTTCCTTTAATCTGCTGTTTTCCAAACACGGGGACTGGGGCGCGCTGTCCTCCGGTCACGCCTGGCCTCGTCCAGCTGGCTTTCTGGGACACGCTGTAGGAGACGCCTCTGACCTTGTCCCTGAGCCAGGAGCGGCTGTTGTCCCCGGGACCCAGCCTGCACACCTCGGGCCAAGACAGAGACTTTTCGCAGCTCCTTCACTATCTGATGGGGGGGGGGGGGCGGGACTCCCAGTGTCCATTTCACGGTGGGAGTGCCCACCCCTGCAGAGGTCATGGTCCTTGAATCAGTTGCAGCCTAGGGGTGAAAAGCACACACTGAGGCTGGCGGTGTCCATCTCTCTGTCTGTCGGTCTCTCTGTCTTAAAGCGGGACTGGCCAGGCACTGATAGCGATGGTTAGGGCCGATGGAGCATTTTGGGGAGACTGTCTGCTTCTGAATGAAAAACCCCTTTTCGTTCCGATGACGGTCTGCGGGTGGGAACACGGCTTATACGATGTCCTTCAACCGGCTCCCTCGCGGCTGCGGGTCCCTGCGAGGCCTCCAGAGAGCGGGGTACAAGGAGCCCCCTTTCCTGCGGCTGCAGGGTTTGGCCGGAGCTGCTCTCCGCCAGGACTGGCTCGGGTGTGGGGGGGGGGTGGAGGGAGGCGGGCACACGTGCCCTCACCCGTCTCCCCGTCCGACTGAGCGTGAAATCTCATTTACTCAGGGAGGTGCCCCTGGGAGCCGCGGCACGAGATGCCGGGCACCTGTGCAGAGAGGCTGGGCGCCTGCGTGCGGAATGCTGGCACCTGCATGGGGGATGATGGGCACCTGCTTGCGGGATGCCGGGCACCTGTGCGCAGGGCACTGGGTGTAAATTAATGTTTAGACCTGCTTCAAGGTCGCCCGGCCTGGCCGCAGAAGACACCGCCAATGTCCCCAATAAAGAGCGTGAGGTAACGCCTGCCTCCAGCCTGGGCCTCTCCCCGCTGGGCAGCGAGTCTGCTCTCTCTCCCAGTTGGTGACTAAAGACAGCGCCCCGCGGGGGCTACAGGAGGGAGCTGAGAGCTCGCTGAGGCCCGGAAGCCCACCGTGACAGGGGGAGGGGAGGCGGGGACTCTGCTGGCTCCCCCTGGGTGTGTCAGGCCTATAATGCTCCCCCCACAGTCAGTCACCCCTAACTGCCCTCCCTGCAGCCGCCCCGCAGTGCAGACAGTGGTGGCCTGAAGTCTTACTGGGAAAAGGAGGGAATGGCTCCTTCACCGAAGCTGGTCAGTGTTGGGTGCCCATCAGTTCATCACCCACAGGCCTGGGTGCCCGGATGTGGGAGAACAGCCAATCAGAGCCACGCCCAGAGCACAGTATAGTAGGTCACCGACTGTCCACCTGTGTCCTGAGGCCGGCACACCGCTGTGCCCTAAGAATGCTTAAAACATGCCATTCCTGCCGCAACCATTGTGGCTCAGTGGATGGAGCATCGGCCTGCGGACTGAAGGATCCTGGGTTCAATTCTGATCGAGGGCATGTATCTTGGTTGCGAGGACATCCCCAGTGGGGGCGTGCAGGAGGCGGCTGATCGATGTGTCTCTCTCATCGATGTTTCTGGCTCTCTATCCCTCTCCCTTCCTCTCTAAAAAATCAATAAATATATTTAAAACAAACAAACAAAAAACGGCCCTCTCCTCCCTGAGACTGTCAGGTGAGAAATGACACCAGCGGGCACACGCCGGCCACCGGTGGGCGTGAATCAGGCTCCCGCCTGCGCATTGGGCCAGGTCAGCACACAGAGCAGCGTCTTGCCCTGCCGCGGGGTTTATGATGAGTTTGTGCGCCACGAGCTGACGAGGTTGAACATCACTGGCCCCGGGTTCTGTATGATGACTGTCGCTCAGCAAGTCCCTGTGCACACAGTCCAGACCTCACGTGGTCTCCACGGATGGCTACTGAGCCGAACCTGTCCGTGGACCTGGAGGTCCCTGAGGTGCGGGACAGAGCATGCCGTGGTCACGTCATCACGTGTGAGGCCCAGAAGGCTGTGCTTCTAGGTGAGGGAGGGGCTTTGAACAGAAATCCTGGTGAATAAAATACGATTTCTAGGGAGGATGTTATAAATGGAACCACCCAGAGCCAGCGGGTGACGTAGGCCGGGGAGAGGAGATCCAAATCACAGACACTCCGCCCACCCTGGCCACCCTCGGCATTGAGTGGCCACCTGCTGGTGCGGATCCACTGTCCTGGGCACCTACACACGCCTTTCAGTTCCGCCTTCATCTGACCGGGGTCAATGGACTCCTCTCTCCGTTTCCCAGGTGAGGAGACGCGGGTTCAGAAAGAGCAGGAAGCCGCCTTCTGCCTCACAGCAGGTGACGGCGAACCCAGCGTCCGGCTGGCACCTTCCTGGCTCCCTCTGACCGACGGTGCTGGGCCAGGGACAGGGCGGGACCACGATTGTGTCACCTTGTCCAGTGAAGGGCCGTCTCCCCAGGCGGGTGCTGCTCCAGTGTCTGCCCGCTGGTGGTCAGGGCACTGTGACCCGTCAGAAGGGACAGCGCAGGCCAGACTGGCCGGCCGAGGCTGGCCCCTGCTCACAGCGGTGCACTCCCTCTTCATCTCTTTAAACTTTATTACCTGTGTCGTTGAAAGAATCACAGGTGTTGCCCTTCTTTTGACTCCCAGGGACCCCTCCTTCCCACTCCTGCCTCCAGTTCCCACCAGCCCCGGACTAGGGCTCAATTATGTGTAAAATTGTGTCTGCATGTGGATGTTATTGTGCGTTTCTTTCCTCTGGAAGAAATATTTCTTTGGCTCTAACGAGTGAAATGTCTGTGGGGCGGTGAGCTAGATCAATTGGTTTGACAAAAGATGTATTCATCCGCCGAGAACAGTTTCAGGGCCCGAGAGGAAGGGGGTCTGAGGGGCAGGACCGAGAGAGGGGAGTGGGGGAGTTGAGGCTGAGGTTGGGACCATCTTGCTTGTAGACTCATTCCCTCTCCATTCTCCCCCCTCCCGCCACCCCAAGCACCGGGGAGGTGGACAGGCCCGCCCCTCGTCTCCGGAATCCCGAGATAGACAGGGTGTAACCAGTCCGAACTGTGTTCTGCGTTTGTGTTTCTTTTTTCTTTTCTTTCCTTTTTAAATATATTTTATTAATTTTTTACAGAGAGGAAGGGAGAGGGATAGAGAGTTAGAAACATCGATGAGAGAGAGACATCAATCAGCCATCTCCTGCACTCGCCCTACAGGGGATGTGCCTGCAACCAGGATACATGCCCTTGACCGGAATCGAACCTGGGACCCTTCAGTCCGCAAGCTGACGCTCTCTCCACTGAGCCACACCAGTTTCAGCTGTGTTTCTTTTTTAACGCTGGAATCGGGCTGTTTTGCCTTCCACGTAAATAAGATGCAGGGAAAATCTTTATTCCCAAATGTCATAAAAATAGTTTTGCATGTAGATAATTATAATGTGAGCAGGAGTCCATGTTCTAATGCTTTAAATGCCACGCATAACAGCATTAGAATTAATCTGCTGAGTCCTCTGAATCATTCACCCCCCAGGAGAAGTTTGATTTTGCTCTAACGTTAGAGGTCTGACAATGGCATCCGAGGTTTAATTTCAGTTTATAAAGTCTCTCCCCTCCGGCGGAATGCCAAGGAGAGTCACCTTCCACTGCCTCTAGGGGCCAGTCCCCGTTCGTGCTGGTCCGGCCTCCCCGTCTGGGCGCCTTCCCTGGTGATCACTGAGAGCCGTGGGCCGGAAACCAGGGAGCACTGTCCAGTGCCTGCCCAGTCGTCCTCCCACTCCCAGTCCCCCCTTTCTCTGTCCTTCCACCCAGCCCTCCCGCTCTCAGTCCTCCCGCTCTCAGTCCTCCGCTCCCGCCAGGGCCCGTGCAGCTCCAGCGCCAAAGCCCGCACTGCTTCAGCAGGTGCGGGTCGGTGCGGGTCACTGCGGGCCACGAGCGCCCACCTGGATGTGGTCTTTCTCGAGCTCAGAGGAGTGGGTCAGGCCCCTCTCCCCATCCTTTCCTGAACATCACATTCCAGCAGGATGTTCCTTTACAAAGAGCGCCAGAGCTCACGTAACGACTTAGAGCAGCGGTTCTCCACCTTCCTAAGCTGCGACCCTTGCATACAGTTCCTCATGGGGTGGTGACCCCCAACCATGAAATGTTGCTACTGTGATGCATCGTGATGTCAATATCTGCATTTTCCTTCGGGCAACAGTGTCCACATTGTTCATGACTGACGGTGGCCGTCACGTCCTTCCCAGGAGGCCCCCACGGAGGAGACTGTGGGCCAGCGCGCAGCAGCCGTGAGGGAAGTCCTTCAGGAGGTGGGACTTCAGGGTCCCTTTCTGACCTTGGGGCTCTCGGGTTAGTCCGGGTCGCTCTCCTGAACCAGCCGTCGGCCAGGGCGCGGCCTCCGGGTCACAGAGGCCCCGGGATGGCGGGGGTCAGAGCCGCCTGTCAGCGCGCGGGAAAGCAGCCCACAGCGCCCTGGACTGGCAGGTGACGGGCAGAGCCACTTCCTGTCCAGGCCGGCATCTCTGATCCAGGGGGCCCTCCTGCGGCTGATCTCTTATCTCAAACCAGAGGCCACGTCTTACCTCAAACCAGTGGCCACATCTTATCTCAGACCCAGTGGCCATGTCTCCTCTTAGAACTAGGGGCCATGTTTCCTCTCAGAACCAGTGGCCATGTCTTATCTCAGACCCAGTGGCCACGTCTATCTCAGACCCAGTGGCCACGTCTTATCTCAAACCAGAGGCCACATCTTATCTCAGAACCAGAGGCCACGTCTTATCTCAGAACCAGTAGCCACATCTTATCTAAACCAGTGGCCACGTCTTATCTCAGACCCAGAGGCCACGTCTTACCTCAGACCCAGTGGCCACATTTTATCTCAGACTCAGTGGCCACGTCTATCTCAGACCCAGTGGCCACGTCTATCTCAGACCCAGAGGCCCAGGGCCGCAGGGGCACAGCGTGGCTGGGATTCGGGGGCCAGGAAAGCAGGAGGTGGCTGGACACACAGGTGCTGTGTTCTAAAGAGTCCTCCTGAGCACAGACCCGCGAGTTCCCTAGAAACCTCTCTGTCCTGCAGCAAATCCCGTCAGAAGGAATGGACCAGGATCTAATTTTCCACATGAGGCTGCTGGGTCTCCGAGAATGTCACCACGATCCTGAGCATGAAGTTGGGTTTATAAATGGAATTTGAATGTTAAGTGCTATTTGATCAATGCAAATGTTATTCCAGTTTCCACATCACTTATTCGAATTTTCCCACACGGAGATGTGCTGAGCGTCCGTGCGATGTGTGTGCAGAGAAGCAGCGCCGTGGGTGCCGGGAGAGATAAACACTTTGGCCTGGAAGGCAGAGGCCTGGCTGGGCTCACGGCTCTGCGAGCTCCTGATTGCCCTCCCTCCCCTCCCCCATGGCTGACGCGGGCTCGGTCAGTCTTGTGGGTGCGACGGCAGCCTCTGCCTCACCCGGGAAGGGGGCGCTGGATTCCCGGCTGGCGGCAGAGTCCTGCCTGCTGAGCCCCCAGGAGCCAGAGGCGTGGGTGCAGGCCTCTCAGATGTGAGAACCGGGGTTCGGGTGCGGCTCGCTGAGGAGCGGGGGACATCAAATATGGGAAAGGGGCTCTGGAAAACGCCGGAAGGGACGCAGAGCTGAGGGGTCTTCTCACTCTGTAGGTGGCACACCAGGCCCCTCATTCCGCGTGGCTGACCCGGGTGGCTTTCTCCAGCCCCACCTCCGGGAGGCACTGGCTCTGGGCGGGTTCACATCACCTCCCTCCCTCCCAGGCTGCGCCCTCTCCACGCCTGAGTCCCTGGACTCGACCCTTAGCCCCGTCTCCCGTGCTGGACCAGGTCCGCCCTGTTCCCGTCTCTCCCCACCCCTGCATCCCCCGTGAGGCTGGCCCTTGGCTGATCCTGCACCGAGCGCAGGCCGAATCTCATGCACAGGCCTCGGCGCCTGCACCTGCCTCCCAGCCTGGCACCCGGGCCCCCTTCCTGCGGGCACACCTGCCCGGCCCAGGGAGTAGGCTCCGTGACACCCGGCCTGGGCCATCCTCACTCGGGGGCCCCGGGCCAGGCGGTGTGTCACATCTCCTCTGTCACCAGGTACGTGACCTTTACCCTTTACCAACCCCCCTCACCTCCCGTCACCCCTCTTCCCTCTGCTGCCACCATTCTGCGTCTCTGAGTGTGTGTTTGGTTTTCTCGTCTGTTCAGGCGTGGCTTTTAGGGTTCTAGCCCACATACGAGTGACCTCGTGTGGTTCTTCACCTCTCCTGTCTGACGTGCTCTGCGCGAGATTCTCCAGATGGGAACTGTGCAGCCACTGCGAGAGGCGGGATGGGGTTTCTAACAGACATTAAGTAGGGAGTTACCATATGACCGCAACCCTCCTCTGGGCATGAACCCAAAACACCGAACACACTTATTGGCAAAGATGTATGTCCCCTGCCCCCCACCCCACCCCACCCCCAGCCGATGGCTGGATAGAGGACATGTGGCGCCTTCACACACGGGCTCTTCAGCCTCTCGGAGCTGCAGGGCGGCCATTGGTGGCTCCCGGCTGGTCCTCGGCCCAGTCCGGGCGGCCCCAGACCGGAGAGGCCAGCGGAGTTCGGAATGCGTGGCACTTGCCTTGGACGAGCACCAGGATGCGCATTACAAAGGCCTCTAAGGGGTCCGTCAGGAGGCGGGACCCCGATCCTGGACATGTTGCACGTCGTCTACATTTTAGGAGTTACTTCTAGACCGATGGCATTCTGGGTACGTCTGATGGTTGGGGCTAACTTGGCTTAAGTGTTTAAAAGCTGGCATAAGCCCTGACCGATGTGGCTCAGTGGATAGAGCATCAGCCTGCAGGCTGAAGGGTCCCAGGTTTGATTCCGGTCAAGGGCATGTACCTTGGTGGCGGGCACATCCCCAGTGGGGGGCGTGCAGGAGGCAGCTGATCAATGTCTTTCTCTCTCATCGATGTTTCTAACTCTCTATCCCTCTCCCTTCCTCTCTGTGAAAAATCAATAAAATATATATTTTTTTTAAATAAAATATAATAAATAAAAGATGGCACAAGCTGCCGGGTCCCCCCCTGGTGGTGTCCGTAAAGGTGCCCTGTCCACCCGCTCAGCTCCCTCTCCTCCGTGGCGGTGGCTTCTCCCCGAGACGCTCGGCTTGCTCGGTGGCTGGTCCGGGTCGGCGCTGGGTTTATCTGATGATAAACAAGTGGAAATAAAAAACCATTTTTAAAGAGGGTGTTTGGTGGCACAGACGTTGCTGCCATGGTAACAGCTTATCGGGTTTTTTTGCTCATCCTCCGTCTCTTCTTCCCCCTTCCTCCTGATCTGAGAACCGCGGCCGCCTCGGAAGGCTGAGCGCGGGGAGCTGTCTGGGTGGAGGAAGGGGGTCTGCGTTCTGGCTTTTTCAGACCCGTGTCTCCAGGGGCCTCTGGGTCCAAACCCGCCAGGTCCGGTCCCGTGCGGGGCCCATGCACCCCGAGGAGGCCCAGCGTTCTGAGGGGCCGCACTAGTGATGAGCTTGTTAAAAATGTAAAGGAGTTGAGAGCCAGCCAGGCCGACTCCGCAGTAAACCGAAGGAAGAAGCACTCCCCGAGGAGCGGATAATGAAAGAGTACCATTCTTATTGAAAGGAAAGGGCACCCGTTAATTGTGAGCGCATTCCCTCTGCTTATTCGTGGTTTCCCTCTGAAAATTCTCACACTATTTGTGGTTTCCCTCTGAAAATTCTCACACTAACCGGGGGCTTTAATGGGGGCATCTCTGGCGTCTTTAAAAGAAAACGGTGCCAACTAACTAGTTGGACAGAAGACGATGGAGATGCGGTCTCACGGGCAATATTATGTAAATTCCTTTTAAAATCTTTGTGACTTTGTGATGTTCCTCCCCCGCCTCGCTCAGTCACTGTTATTCACCATAAAACCCCTCAGTCCTGAGATCCAAAATTCTTTGAAAACACAGGCAAAACCTTGTTACGAAAGCATCCGAGTCTGGGTGGATGGGAGAGAGCAATCAAATGCGGAGGTAGCCCGGCCTCAACTGGCCAGCACTGACTCCACCCTCCGGGGGATTTTAAGAGTAACCCTAGTCAATGCTTATTTTACTGGGATTCAGCTAGTGAAAGGGGGGAATACATGGGAAATACTTTAACAACCGCTCCCCACCCCCATGGGTAAGGGTGTTTGATGCCCGTCTAACAGTTATTCAAGTTGGAAACAATTAGATGGGTCCTTCCGTTATTTGAATTCCCTCGGTGTACTTCACATTCCTTTGTCATCGGTGGTGCTTTTATGTCCTCACTAAGTGATGGCATATTGGGATGTGGCACTGCCTCTTGTATCTCTGACCTCTAACATTTGCCCCAGAGCTTGGCACACAGTAGGTGCTGACACACGTTTCAGTGACGGGATGATCCAATGTGCATGGCTTCTTTGAAATCGCATCTGGAGTGAAGCCCATTAATTAACATAAAGTAATAATTAATCACCATATCTTGAGATTGGCAGGTCTGTACTATCATCATCCCCCTCATTCTCCCCCAGATTCTTTATTTTTGTGGGGGGGACCGTCGCCTTCTTGCCCGTCTCTGTTTAATGGGATTGAACCTGGAGCTAGTTCATGGTCTGTGCTTGCACTGCTCTGCCCAGAGGGTGCCTTTTTCTCCTGGTGCTGCTAAGGGCCTCAGGGCCCTCCCTCCCACGTGCCAACTTTTGGTCTCTGTGTTTTGTGTTTCTATATCTTGCTTTTTTAAAAAAAAAAAAATTATCTGCCGGGGCCGACCAGCAGACCCCGAGCGACAGAGAAATGATGGCTCCCACACAGTGTTTGCTGGGAAAGAGAGACTAAGGGACTGCCTGGCTGAGGGAACCCACCAGCCTCATCGCCTGTCTCCTCGTGCTTTTACTGTGACAGCCGTTGGAGATCAAGTTCATCCTTTAGATACCATCAGCAGATGAGGAATCTTGGGAGGGCATGCAGTGTCTGCAAGGACACCCGAAGATGAAGCATAAGGATTCCAGTGAGCACGGGGGGTCCGCAGGGGCACAGACTTGTTTGGAAAGGGCGAGGAATAATTAGGGCCAACTCCCCTAAGTCAGAATTCCGATAAACAGGGCAGGTGGCCTTCCATACGCTTCCCTGTTCTCAGAATGGCCTCCTTCCAAACTTTCCAACCGAGTCTGATTTGCCCCCCAACCAGCGGTTTTCAACCTATGGGTTGTGACCCCTTTGGGGGGTCGAACAACCCTTTCACAGGGGCCGCCTAAGACCATGGGAAAATGCAGATACTATTTACATCACGATGCATCACAGTAGCAACATTTCATGGTTGGGGGTCACCACCCCATGAGGAACTGTATGCAAGGGTCGCGGCCTTAGGAAGGTGGAGAACCACTGCCCCCAACAGTTGTCTTTATTGTTGGAAGCATGAGAGATGTGCCCCCTTTCCCCTCCATCGGCCCCCACCACCCCACCCCATGGCCCTATTGTCTGTGTCCCTGGGTTGGGCATAGTTGCATGTCCTGTATATTCTTCCGTTAATCTCTTCCCACCCAGTCTCCCGGGTTACTGAGGCCTCTCTCCTACGGGTATGTCCCCTCTGGATCTGTCCTCCGGGACACCAGGCCGCGGCGTGAGGACTCGGTGCGCACTCAGGAGGGCCACCGGTCAGCTAGTCTGCCCCCGTGTAGCAGTTGGTGACAACAGGAGAGAGTGTCATCTTAGACCTTTTTAAAAAAAAAAAAAAAATGGGACCCTGGAGACTGTTTCCACGTCGAGAGGAGCCTGGCTTCGTGTCATTGATTCTAAACTGTCTCAGCCTGGAGACGCGAGTGTTTGGTCCCATGTGCGCGTTTGCGTATTATTATTGAGTAACTATCTTCTGCCTTATAATCGAGCCGGCTTAAGTTTCTTAATGCACTACAGAGATGCTATGCTGCCCATCGCTGGAGAACAGAGCACTGCACTTAGGAGAACGGCACTGGGTAATTGATGAACGTGGACGTTCATTGACTAGAGCATTAGTATAAATAACGTTTTTAAAAGCATCGATAAGCCAGGCACAGCTCACATGACCAGCAGAGCCCTGTGACCCTGTAGCACCACTGTCCCATTAGACTCATGAATTTATTCATTGTCACGATTTTTGAATCTCCATTAAGTTGTATTCTCTTTATACTTTATATATATATTTTATTGATTTTTTTTTTTTTTTACAGAGAGGAAGGGAGAGGGACAGAGAGGTAGAAACATCCATCAATGAGAGAGAGACATCTATCAGCCGCCTCTTGCACTCCCCCCAGAGGGGATGTGCCCGCAAGCAAGGTACATGCCCTTGCCCGGAATCGAACCTGGGACCTTTCAGTCCGCAGACTGAGTCTCTATCCTCTGAGCCAAACAAGTTTTATTCCTAATAAATATGCAAACAACACTAAGCAATGAAACCCAAAACCTGTGGCAGGCCCCTGCAGTGCATGTCCGCTGACCACAGCCACCATTTGCGGGAAGTCCCTGTGAGAAACAAACGCTCCGTGGCCCATGTCAGAGACCCCGCCACCTGCCCCTCGGGTGGCCTAGCCCCACTGCAGCCGCTTCCGAAGGCGTGGCTCCCGCAGCCGCTCCGTGTGGCCACCCACACCGATAGCCGTGCGGACAGACCTCCGGCGGATGGAAAAGCATCCTGTGATTTGGTCTAGGGAACAGCGTAGTCTCAGTTGGAAAGAGGAGCTTCCAACCAGCCACTCAAATACGTTGGATAATAACGATACAGACCTTTCACATGCTTGACTCCCTGTGCCAAATTAAATGGCTATCATAATTATTTCTATTATCGGAAATACATGTGCATTTTACTCATTATTTTGATTCTTTAAAATTGTTCAGTTATAAGATGCTTAGTATCCCTGGACACTCATAACAACTTTAGTAACCACTGGTTGACCTTAAATCCCAGAGGAGTGAAGAAATACCAACTTCGCTATTTTTGAAATGTTATTTCATATATTGATTACAAACCTCTTTGGAAGATGCTTTTAGTAGAGAAGGTCAGTTTTCTAACCTGAAATATACATAGTTCTTACGGTAAAAAGGGTTTTTCTCAAAAGCTCTGGCAATCAGGTTATCCTATCTAATAAAAGGGTGATATGCAAAGTACCTGTCACTCCGTCACAAAGATGGCAGTGCCCATAGCCACAGGATGGCGGCGCCCACTCCTCTCAGCCCTCGCCCAGCTGTGGATGGGCCTCTGTGCCACGCCTCTCAGCAGTGGGTGCAGAGCGGCGACACCCCCCTAGAGAGCTTCTGGTGCACAGATTTGTGCACAGGGCCCCTCGCTGTAACAATAAGTGGATCGTGAGTCTTTAATTCCCGAAAAGACAAGGCAGGTCTCTATGAAGGGGACCTGATATTCCATTTCTAGGCCAGAAGCACATTTCCTTGATAATCCGAAGGAAATAATTACGTCTAGTTTCTGAGGTAAAAACTTTACATCGCAGCGAAGCGTTGTGCATGCTGATGGCACGGTGGAGGAGAGCCGCCTGCCCAGGGCTTTAGGTGGAAATTCTAACGGCGCGGTTTATTGCAGCAAAAGACACCCCCCACGGTGTCTTAAAAGCAGAAAATCCCTCCCCTGATGTTATATTCTCCCGACAAACAGCGGAGGAGATAAGCTGCTATCCCTTCCTGGATTACCCGGGAGGAGTCTGAGCGTCCCAGAACCTAAAGGAGCAGTGGTCGGCCAACTGCGGCTCACCAGCCTGTTTCCTGCTCTATTGACTCATGAGTTTGCCGACCACTGGCATAGGGGCTTAATCACAAGCAGCAACCACAGCCGGTCATGATTGGAATCCAGAGTCTAGGTCAGTGGTTGGCACACTCATGAGTCAACAGAGCGGCAAACCGCGGCTCAAGAGCCGCCTGTGGCTCCCAAGCCGCAGGTTTCCGACCACTGCCCTAGGGCATGGCTAGCAAGTAGCCAGTCCAGAGCCGCGCACAAAACCACGAGGCCAAAGCTGCCTCCACCTTGTCTTTGAACTCTTCAGTGGGCGGAGGACTCGAAGGGCCTGGCACCC
The DNA here is from genome assembly GCA_004026805.1 of Lasiurus borealis. Classification (NCBI taxonomy): domain Eukaryota; kingdom Metazoa; phylum Chordata; class Mammalia; order Chiroptera; family Vespertilionidae; genus Lasiurus; species Lasiurus borealis. Next base: position 12,517 of record PVJN01047460.1, read on the forward strand.
ATGAAGGAGGAGGAAGAGTTCAGATAAACTCCCCCAAGCTCGGGCCTCGGACCTCTCCTGCACGAAGCAGCCTCGTGGTTTTGTGCGAAGACAGGGAGGGGAGGAGGGCCCAACGGTTGTCTGTCGCGTCAGATCTGGCCCTGCTCTTTCTTCAGTGTTTACTCTGGAAACTTGTGTGATACTCTTTACACTGAGTGTTTCCCAGGTATACCTGCCCTATCTGCTTCAGGCAAGGAAGAAAGGAAGCTTTTTAGAGGGTGGGTGTTTAGGCCTTCCTGTCCATTTCTCATACTAGAGGCCCGCTGCACATTCGTGCACCAGTGGGGTCCCAGGGCCTGGCCTGTGGGATCGAGCTGAAACCAGCTCTCCGACATCCCCTGAGGGGGCCCAGATTGTGAGAGGGAGCAGGCCAGGCCGAGGGACCCCACCGGTGCACAGGGAGAGACGTGGGGACTTGGCCAACCGGGGAGGGACCGCAGGAGTGCTCCACAGCTCGTCTTGGCTGATCAGCTGGACCCCAGCAGCAAGCTAACCTACCTGTTGGAGCGTCTGCCCCCTGGTGGTCCATGCACATCATAGCAACTGGTCGACCAATTGACTGCCTGCCCCCCTGGTGGTCAGTGCATGTCATAGCAACTGGTCGACCAGTTGACTGCCTGCCCCCTGGTGGTCAGTGCAAGTCATAGCAAGTGTTTGAGCAGCCTTAGCATATCATTAGCATATTATGCTTTGGTTGGTTGAACGGACGACTGGACACCTAGCATATTAGGCTTTTATTACAGAGGATATTGTTGGTCAAGTCCAAGGCGGTTGTCCTAGGAGACTCTCCTAGGCTTAGTCATCGGAGCTAGATGCAGAGAGCCTGCCAGGTGGTCTGTAACAGTCGCTTCATTATGAAACATGGGAAAGTTTGACTCTCAGTCCTAATTAAAATATTGCTATTTTCCTTGGCTCCGGGCAGAGCGATGGCAGATGTGCTCTGCGTTTGCAGAAATTAAGTAACATGGTTTTGAGAAAATATTTCCTTAAACCAGATTCTGGGAGAGAAGCCTGCTGTGTGTTTCCCTTTGTCTTTTGATTCCCGAATAATGGCAGTAAGTTTCTCCACGTGGCCTGTATCAATGCCAAGGACGCGCGCGCCTCGGCTGGCAGGCTACCTTCAAGAACCAGAACCCGCAGCTAAGCCCTAGAGAGGCAATCTGAACAAATGGTGTCCGTGCACTGAAATCGTGGGAGCTGAAACTTAGAAACGAGAGGATATTGAATTTCAGAACCCGTGAGCTGTTGGCTGCGAGATACCTATTTTACATGGAGCCGATTCGAGGTGTTAACAGAGAAAACAGACACAGGTCTGAACTGGATTTCAGTGTCTGAGAGACAGATGTGGTCCTGTACGTACGTCAGCCGGTGGTTCATGGAACAGTGATGGGTGGGCGGGAGGTGGAGGGCCTATTTTGAAGGAAGCTGAGCTGAGGGTGACACTGACTGACAAGAGGCTCTGCCCAGGCCTATCTGGTCGCCCGTGGGGATTTCTCTCTGTCAGTGGAATGACAGGATCCCCGGCAGCTGTGGGGTGGCACGACCTTGGGGGAGAGTCGGACCAGAGAGGGAGCTCTGTGCTGGGAGCAGGAATGGACGGTCCGTGGATCTGCAGCTGGTGGGGGTGGGAAGGTTTGCTTTCAGAGAGGCTCAATGGGCTACTGTCCACGCCAGCGGGCGCAGAGGGGACCAGGGCAGCCGAAACCGAGGACTGGCCTGCTGGGTGCGCCCACCACACGCCCAGGTGTTTCAGTGGGCTGAGCTGTGCTCAGGCTTTAGGGTTAACTGGGCCTCCTCCCCCTCCGCCTGTGATTCACGGGGCAGTGGGAGCTGATCAGCAGGCATCGGAATGTTCCAGATACAATGCAGCTGGGAACACAGCACCTGCAGCCACCATGAGCGGGCGCTCTGCTCCCACAGGACGATACAGCACGTCCGCACCGAGAGACGCGTGGGGGGCTCTGTGGGTGAGCGAGGGAGCGGTGGGGGAGACAGCGGGAGCCAGCTCTCCGGCAAAGGCGGGAGGTGGGAGGTAGATTCTCCTAAGAGTGCTGCTGCTTCAGAAGACGGAGGCTTAGAATGACCTAGAACCAAGATCTGCTTCCTCCTCCAACAACTGTCCTCCCCCTTCATCTGACGAAAGAAATATAAACAGAAAGAAGAGAGTGTTCGAGAACTTGGTTTAGTTAAGTAAAAAAGAGTACAGGGGAGGAAAAATAATGAACTATAATGAGGGGTGATTCTTACAGGAAAGTGTTGTGTGTGTGTGGTGGGGGTTAGTGGGGGGGACCTTTTGGGTGTGAACTTTCGCCAGTTTGGATTTTTCCGGAGAGGTTCGGATAACTGCACATTTAGCTGGTTTTGATGAAGAAGTAAGCCTTTTCCTCTCTCTCGGTAAGTGGTTGTTAGAGGCCAGTGGACCGTGATCAGAACACAGTCGGGGGAGAAAGGGAGAGGGAAGGAGAGGAGGCGAGAACTGGTAGAGGTCTCTTGCAATGAAAGGCTGAGGGGGAAGTCTGTGAACTTGAACAGTGTTCAATGCATCGGAAGTTGGTCCGTGTCTTTAAAAAGAGACTTTGCCAGAATCCACATCCCAGGACTAACCTTCCTTCCAGCCATCGTTTTTGTTCTTTTGGTTTGTGTGGATGATGATGGTGGTGGTGGTGGTGGTGGTGGTGGTGGTGATGGTGGTGATGAAGTCCTTCACATTGTGAGCTCTGCACCCCTAGGTCAGGAAGAGGCAAGAATAGGAACCTCCCCCGCTCCCCGCCAGGCACTGGCGTCCGTGGGAATACCTGGTGTTGGGAATAAAAGAACCTCATAAATGCGTCCGGGCACCATCAGGACCAAGGCACACCCCGGAGCCTGCTCTCCCGGGCTGTGTTTGGGGCCTGATCCTGGAGGTGCCCCCCAGTCCACTGCCTCTGGGACCCCGGAGAAGGGACTTCCTCCAGGCCTCGCCCCTTCTTGTCTGGCCAGTCGCCCACTCCAGTCCTAGCAGCGGGAAGAGGGGTTTTGTGGACGGGCCAGGACGGTTACCTCCAACGCTACGTCTTCATGGACAACGCCTTGCAGGGACACACAGGCAAGTCTGACCTCCCGCTAGCTGTAACCAGGACCCGATCGTCCTTCATCCTTTCCCTTTCTGGCAGAAAGGTGGCCGGTCGCGTTCGGGGCCGGTTGCGGGTTTAGCGGAGGAGAGGACGCACCTCCATGTCACGTGCTGGCCAGAGCTGCATCCTGAGAATGAAAGGCTGAGCCCGCCTGCCCACGATGGCACGTGGCGTTCTCAGGAATCTAATAGTCGCCCTCTCTGGCTTAATGAGCGTGTGGTCCAGTCATCACCCCAGGACGGAGCAGCGGAGAGGACCGTGCACATCCCCTCTCCCCCCCCCCCCCACCCGGGATGGTAAGCGCTGTTTGGCAGATGGGCACGCGGGCCTG
>PVJN01047461.1:0-15999 GCA_004026805.1 Lasiurus borealis
TAACCGGAGCTGCTGCGGCCTCCACGGCCTCCCGGCAGGCTGCACGGCCAGCAGGGGGCGCTCTTCCACCTCCAATGACCCCAGCAGGCCCTTCGCTTCCAGCTACAAACCTACACCTGCACTGACACCTGCGCCACATGAGGCCGGAGGGCCTGCGGTGCAGGTGGCCGTGGTGTCCTTTTACCTCCTGTCGCCCGGGGGGCAGCACACTGTGCTCGGTCAGGAAGCCAGCCCCGGAGCCCTCCTTCCTCCCCAACAGAGAGAGACAGAGAGAAAGCGGGTCCCGTCAGTTCATGCCAGAAGCTTCATGTCCCGCAGTTGCTGTCTGCTTCCCACTGTCAGGGCAAGACAGCCAAGGGGGGCGTCTTTCTAAAGGAGACTTTACTGCACCTGTGTCACTGTGTGTGTCACTGTGTGTGTGTGTGTGTGTGTGTGTGTGTGTGTGTCCTGTGTCCCTGTGTGTGTGTCACTGTGTGTGCATGTGTGTATGTGTGTGTCACTGTATGTGTGTCACTGTGTATGTGTGTCAGTGTGGTGTGTCATTGTGTGTGTGTCACTGTGATGTGTCTGTCAGTGTGTGTGTCACTGTGTGGTGTGTGTCACTGTGTGTATGTATGTGTCACTGTGTGTGTCACTGTGTGGTGTGTGTGTGTCACTGTGTGTATGTCAGTATGGTGTGTCTGTCAGTGTGTGTGTGTCACTGTGTGAGTCACTGTGTATGTCTGTGTGTGTGTCACTGTGATGTGTCTGTCAGTGTGTGTGTCACTGTGTGGGGTGTTTGTCACTGTGTGTGTCACTGTGTGTGTGTGTGTGTGTGTGTGTGTGTGTGCGTGCGGGTGTGTGTGAAGCTGCATATCCACCTCCTAAGTGCGGAGTCATAGGAAGGAGTGAACCCATGTGCTTGGAGCGACAGAGCCGTCAGCAGCCCCGTCAGGAGACTCGGGTGCCTGTGGGCCTGGGTACTGCCACCGGCCAGTTCTCGGTGCTGCCCACAACCCGCCGAGGTCAGCCCAGGTGACCATCACGCGACACGAAGGTGACACGGCCTCTGGAAGTCCCGTTACACCTTTTCATGAACACGTGGCCCACGCATGGAGTTCTTACCCCTCTGCTGGGCGTCCCTGAAACCGAGGTCTCGGCGCGGTTACTTAAAACACGAAACTCCGGAAACAGGCCAAAATCAGGAGGCCCCGGGAGAGGGAAGCTCACACCGACTTTTCCAAAGGGAACTGTACAGCCTTTTATTTCCGGGTGGAACACCCTTAAATTACAGGACAGTATTTACAGGAGTGACTCCGTCTTACGCGGGCGACTGTCCCGGCAGGCGCTCGGTGTCCGGCTGGGCCGGCGGGCGGTGAGGACGGGTGGTGAGGACGGGCGGAATCCCGGGATGGACCGGCTCCGGCTCCGGCTCCTGCCTGCGGGCCCACCAGCCGGGAGCTCGCCGGAGCGCCAGGGCCGCCTGCTCACAGCGAGTGACGGGCCTTTTTAGTGTTTAAAGAAACCGTTTCGCGGGGATCCCTCTAGAATCACTTAGAAAATCGTCTGATTAGAAAATTGTTAAAGAAAAACGTAAACGTGTCCTTTCCCCAGCGAGGCCCACCTGCACCCCAGGCCCGATGGCCCTGTGTGAGGGGGGCTGGGAGTCCTGGGCGTGGCAAGTCCTGACAGGAGCGGGTGAGCGCTCACTCGGCTGCGGGTCCCGGTCCTGGTCCGGAGCCTGCAGGCTGGGCCGGCAGTGCTGCGGGTCAGAGTGTCGGCAGAGCGTCCTCGGCTTTGGAGAGCGTCCCCGGCTCCTGCTCGGAGAGCGAGACTTCGGACACCACGTCCCAGGCTTCGTCCTCCGAGGGGCTGTCCTGGGCCAGGGCCTCTGGGAAGTGCTGAGCCGGGTCCCTCAAATACTGGGGGGGGGACAGGGGAAAACCAACACCGCCGTGAGCTGCCGTGCGAGCCCCAGACCGCACACTCGTCTCTGTGGGCACCAGCGGTCCCTCGGGCTCCCTTCCTCCTGTCCCCAGGGCACCGGGTCCAAACCCGAGCACCGAGGCCTGGCCTGCCTGGCCCTCTGACCCTGGGGGTGACCGGGGCGCACCCACCTCCTCTATCTGCGCGGGCACGCGGGGCGGGGACTGGAACCAGTGCTTGATGAGGCTGCGGAACCGCAGCATCAGGAAGACGCAGAAGCCGGCCAGCGCCGCCAGCGCCAGGAAGCTGGCCGCGCCGATCAGGGCGGATCGCTGCAGCTGCGTGGAGGCTGCGGGAGGACACGCGGTGGAGGGAGGGCCGCCCGGGACACCAGCCGGGGGTCACCTCCCCCTGACACCGCGTCCCTGCCCCGGGGCCCTCCCCGCCCCCTGTGCTCAATCAGCGGCCAGTGCGGCAGCCTCAAACCCAGCCAAGGCCGGGGCGTGGCTATGTCTACTGGAGGCGTGGCTGCGACCGCTGGAGGCGTGGCTATGCATGCTGGGGGCGTGGCTGCGACCGCTGGAGGCGTGGCTATGCATGCTGGGGGCGTGGCTGCGGCCTCTGGAGGCGTGGCTATGTCTGCCAGGGGCGTGGCTGTGGCCTCTGGAGGCGTGGTTATGCCTGCCGGGGGCGTGACTGTGGCCGCTGGAGGCGTGGCTATGCCTGCCGGGGGCGTGACTGCGGCTTCTAGAGGCGTGGCTATGCCTGACGGGGGCGTGACTGCGGCTGCTAGAGGCGTGGCTATGCCTGGTGGGGGTGTGGCTGCAGCTGCTGGAGGCGTGGCCATCTCTGATGGGGGCGTGGCTGTGGGCGCTGGAGGCGTGGCTATGCCTGCCGGGGGCGTGGCTGCTGAGAGCCCTCCGCAGGAGCTCGCTCCCCTCCCCTCGGGCTCTCCCCTAAGAGGTGCTCCCCATCCCACCAGCTGGGGCGGGGGGCCTTCCCACGCCCCGCTTACCGTCCGCCGCCGCCTCGTGGCAGGAGACGTTGCTGGGCGGCCCGAGCCTGGTGAGGCCCTGGCGGGCCCAGAGCAGCAGCGCCCGCACCTGCAGGCAGTGCTCCCGCAGCGGCCGCAGGTCCCGCAGCACGAAGGTGCTCTCCCCGAAGGGGCCCTTCTCCTGCGCCTGCGCCTGCGCCTGCGCCTGCGGAGGAGCACCGGCCGGTGAGTGACCGCCCCACGGCCCCGCTGGGGTCCCCCCCCGCCCGCAGGCTGTGGTTTCTGGAGGCAACACCAGCTTTACTGGAATTCTACTCTGTGACCAATGTAAGAGGTTTTTAAGAGCCAATCTGATATGGAACGTTTGACCGTGTAAATTGACTCCAGTAAATAATCCCAAGGAGAATGTTTTAAGTCTGCATTCTTATTTTTTTTAAAGGGTTTACTGGTATCTTTTTAAAAATATATATAGTGAGAGTTGGAAACATCCATCAGCCGCCTCCTGCACGCCTCCCACTGGGAATGTGCCCGCAACCAAGGTACGTGCCCTCGACCGGGATCGAACCCGGGACCTTTCAGTCCGCAGGCCGACGCTCTAGCCACGGAGCCACACCGGCTTCGGCTCTTCTTATTTTTCAGTTGCCAAATTAAGATGATAAAAAGCAAACAGTTTGTGGAGTCGTGTTTATCTGAAACTGTGTCAGAAGCCCCACGTTTTCTGGCTTTAAATACCCATCGTCAGCCTACACGACCCCACATCTTCTGCGAGGCTCTGCGCACAGTAAGGGCCGGCGCTGGGCGGCCAGCGGACCTTCTGACCGACCTCGAAAGCAGCCGGATGCGGGCGGCCGGCCCTGGGAGGACCCGCAGAGGCCGCGAGCAGCGAGGCGAGCCCGGCCAGGTGAGGGCGGCGCCGGCTGCTTCTGCCCGCCAGGCCTCCCGGCCCATCGGAGACTCCCACCCCCACCCAGAGGGGTCCCCGCGGGACCCCCCGGCTTCCAAAACGCCGTTTCCTCCGGTAAAAGCAGCCTCTGTCATTGGCGGCGGTGGTTAATCTGATCGGATCTCCGAGTTAGTGCCAGAGAGAGACCTCGTCCTGGGGAAACGGAGCCGCTGGTTGCCAAGCTGCTTCCGGTTTTGACGGAAACGGGCCCATTTCCCTCCTCGTTTTGGTCACGACGACCTGAGCTGTTGGGTGATCATCGCTCACAGCTGGACCCCCGCTCAGAGGGTTCTGGCTGCTCCCGGCTCCGGCCCCCACACCTGGCCGTGGTCAGCGGTCCTCCTGGCCCCGGGCAAGGTGTCCGCCTCCACCGGGAAGGAGGGAGGGCCGGGCCTCTGGCACAGGGGCTCCGAGCTACAGGGGGCGCACGGCAGCCGTCTGAGACGGGGGACACCGGCCGGGCCCCGGGAGGGCGGCTACCGCGCCGACTGCACACGCAGGTTCTCCCTGTGCACTGGCCGCCGCCCGGCCTGAGGACACGGTGAGGGCGGCGTTTCCGAGCAGAGGCCACAGGTGGGTCTCACTTCCTCTCTGCGGCTGAAAGCTGAGGCCTGCCCGGCCGGGGAAGCTGCCGCCACCATAAAAGCTCTTTCAGGCTCCTTTCCAAGCGAGCGCCACGGCTGGCGTTCAGGGCGGAGCCACTGCCCTGACCTCTGGCCGGCCCTGGCCCTGGCTATGGACTGGCCCTGGCTATGGACTGGCCCTGGCTATGGACTGGCCCTGACCTCTGGCTGACCCTGGCCCTGGCTGGCACCAGAACCTGGCGCTCGGTACGCCCCGCCCGCCCTCACAGCCGAGAAGGGAGTCTGGTTCTGGTTCTGGGACGTACCAGGTAGAGGTGCCAACAGCACCGGCCCCAGTGACCTGAGCACGGAGTCTCGCATGAGCCGCGCCGAGTCCCGGGACGGGGAGGTGCGAGTGGGTGAGGGAGGAGGGCTGCGTGCGCCCTGCCCTTGCCCTTGCCGCCCAGGCTGGAGCCTCCGGCTGCCCCCCACGCCTCTGAAGGTTCTAGATTGCAAGAAGGTGCGGACTGGGCTGAGGGACAATTCCCCACTCCCCCCTTACCCTGCACGAATTTTGTACACCGGCGGCTGGCGTGAGATGGACCCACTAGAACCTTCTCCAAACTCCGCAGCCCATGTGTCGCCAAAGGCTGGGCCGTGGGGGGCGGGCGCGGGGTGACTGGGACGGAGGGAGCCCCCAGTGGAGGGCCGGAGGGAGCCACCGAGTGGGGGAAAAACAGGCCTCGGGAGGCGGGGCAGAGCCGGCTCCCGTCCCAGGCCAGGGAGACACGGGCACCGTCCTCGTCCGTTTTCTCCTCTGACCCTCAGCCGAGGACATTTCTCACTGAGTTTAGAGAGAGAGGGAGAGACCAAGAGACACCGATGCGAGAGAAACTCATCGACTGGCCGGGAGGAGCCTGCAGCCCTTGACCTTGAATCAAACCCAGGAGGGTCCGCAGGCGGACGCTCTATCCGCTGAGCCACGCCGGCCAGGGCTGTCCCTGCCGTTTCTATGTCTCCAATCTTTCCCTGCAGCGGGAGCTCCAGGGGAAGGACATGAATGAATTTAAAAACGCACTTGCCTGTGGGCTCCCGGCCTTGTCCCAGTAGCGGACGTAATACTGGAAGGCGACCATGGAGGGGTCGGCGACGGTGAAGGGCGGGGACACCCTGACGACCAGGGAGCCCTCTCCGGGCGTCACCCACACGTGTGCGGGGGGCCCGATGGTCACTGAAACAGAATCACAAGCAGAACAGGCTGGTGAGTACGGGCACACGTCACACCGCGGTATGTGCCACGTGTGCAGGTGTGCGATGCCGCGGACATGGCCTGCATGCACAAACACGCACCCTTTCACAGACGCATTCGGGCTACGAGACACTGAGACCCCGAGGCTGCTCTGGCACGAGGCTGAGGGCGGGGAGCCCAGCCCGAGTCTCTCCGGCCACCCCCCTGCCCCCCGGCCGCTCGGTGCCAGTGGCTGAGACCCATGTGAGCAGGCACTGGAGCCTCCTTGGCTTAAAAGCCACAAGAGCCAGTACTTATCTTTTTATTTTATTACTAGAGGCCTGGTGCACGAAATTTGTGCAGGGGTGTGTGTGTGTGTGTGTGTGTGTGTGTGTGTGTGTGGACGGGTGTCCCTCAGCCCAGCCCACACCTTCTTGCAATCTAGAACCTTTCAGGGCACGTCAGACTGCTGGTTTAGACCCGATCTGCGGGAGCAGGCCTAAACCAGCAGCCGGGACTGCTGGCTCCTAACTGCTCGCCTGCCTGCCTGCCTAATCGCCCCTAACCACTCTGCCTGCCTGATTTTGCCCCTAACACTCAAGCTGCTGCTTTTTCTATTTTTAATATGGATACTTTGTCATTTCTTTATGTTAAGAGTCAAGCTTCTTGCCGAGACCGGTTTGGCTCAGTGGATAGAGCATCAGCCTGGGGACTGAAGGGTCCCAGGTTCGATTCCGGTCAAGGGCATGTACATTGGTTGCGGGCACATCCCCAGTAGGGGGTGTGCAGGAGGCGGCTGATCGATGTCTCTCTCTCATCGATGTTTCTGGCTTTCTATTCCTTTCCCTTCCTCTCTGTGAAAAATCAATAAAATATGTCTTTAAAAAAAAAAAAAGAGTCAAGCTTCTTGAGAACATGAGGCATGTAACGTTACAGAGCGCTACCCAGGGTAAATATAGCAAACGCGTAATACTTCTGGGCGTCCCTGCAAACGCCTGCCAGCCAGGAATGCTCCACAGGCAGCTTCCAAAGGCTCGACCCGGAGCACCCAAAGGCAGAGCACACAGGTTCCGGGCAGCGGGTGCCGCTAGCAGGATTTCTGTCCCAACTGAACTCCGGTCCTGAGCTCTCAACAGTCTGCACGCACTGTCCTGCACTGTCCCCAAAGCTGCTTCTTATTCGTCGTCACTCTCCCCTTTTTTTTTTTTGAGTTCCACGTTTTATATCCACATCAGTATCGACGTACCATTCAAAACCCCACCTGCCTCCGTGGGTGGCCGCCCCCGCTCTGCCAAGTACAGCGGTACCTTGAGATACGAGTGCCGTAACATAAGAGCCATCGAGCGAGCGACTTTTGCTTTGAAATACGAGCAACAGTTGAGAGAGGAGTCATCGCGTGGATCGGCCGGCTGCACACGACCCACCCGTTTACCTCGACTCGAGCGTCTCATAGTTTCCCACGCCTCGAGGTTACGGAACGAATTAAACTCGTATCTCGAGGTACAGTAGCTGGCTTTATATATATATTCGGTACAGTAGCTGGCTTTATATATACATATATAAATAATTTATTTTAATCCTCACCGAGGATATTTTTCCATTGATTTTGTAGAGAGAGTGGAAGGGAGGGGGAGAGACAGAGGGAGGAACATCCATGTGAGAGAGAGACACATCCACTGGCTGCCTCCTGCCCCTACCGGGTCTGGGGGTCCAGCCTGCAGCCGCGGTCCGTGCCCTTGACGGGAACCGAGCCCCAGGACCCCCGTCCTCGGGCCGACGCTCTGTCCTCTGAGCCAGCCAGGCTAGGGCGGTACCTCCCACCATCCACCCTCAACAGGGCCGCCCAGAGTCCCCGCCCTGTTCCCAGAACCACTGTGCCCGGCAGAGCCCGGCCTCCTGGCTGCCGAGCAGGCCGTTCCGGTGAAAGGCGTGTCCCAGCCAGGGCCGCGTGCCCACGCAATGCCGCCAGGCTCCTGGCAGACACGCCGCCTCCATCGGGTTCCAGAGAAGCCGGGAGGAAGCACCGGGAAAAGGTCCCGGTGGCCCCTCCCCCCTCCATGCACATCTTGCGATGTGATCGCCCGCCCCTTTCCCTCCACGCGTCTCCAGTAACCACGATCCAAAGTGGAAACGTCACTGAGAAACACTACACCCAAGTCACTGGTCCAGGCTTTTCACTCACCGCACAGGCCAGCAGGCCGTGACTCACAGTGCCAGGAACGAATGACGGCCAGCAAGCAAGCATCTACTCTGTGCAATCTGGCCGGTGGGCTCAGTGGTTAGAACCTCGGGGCACGCCAAAGGGTCGTGGGGTTTGATTCCCAGTCAAGGGCACCCACCTGGGTTGTGGGTGCATGTGGGAGGCAACCAATCCATGTGTCTCTCTCACATCCATGTCTCTCTGTCTCTCTCCACCCCCCTCCAACTCTCTGAAAAAGCAATGGAAGGAATATCCTCAGGTGAGGACTCACAAGAAATAAACGAACCGTCCAATTAACCAAATGAATTCCGGGACCAGTGCAGGTGTGGCCCTCCCAGCTCAAAGAGGCTGCTTATACAGACGTCACACACGCAGACGTCATACATGCAGACATCCCACGTGCAGACATCATACATGCAGACACCATACACGCAGGCATCCCACACGCAGATATACATGCAGATGTCACACAGGAGTGACCCCACGGCCCAGGGGCAGGGCTGGGAGGTGAACCGGGCGGCGTGGCACCAGCTCCTTCCACTTGGAGAGCTGGGAGCCATGGCCACGCTGCTCGCTCCCCCCTCCCCCAGTGGGGACGGCAGCCATGGGACCCGCTGCCCTGCACGGCCCACCCTGGGGAGCTCGCTCGCCACTCGGCGCACACCCTGCCTGGGAATCGAACCCCGACCTCCTGGTTCCCAGCCTGATGCTCCGCCCCCTGAGCCCCACCGGCTGGGCCTCTGAATTATTTGAGGGGACCTCAGACATCACATCATCTTTTCTGGACTGAGCTTTGGTGGTATCCCTGCACCGTGGACCCCCTTCAAAAACACTAACGAGCCCTCACCGGTGTGGCTCAGTGGATAGAGCGTCGGCCTGAGGACTGGAAGGTCCCAGGTTCGATTCTGGTCAAGGGCATGGACCCTGGTTGCAGGCACATCCTCAGTAAGGGGCGTGCAAGAGGCAGCTGATCGATGTTTCTCTCTCTCCAATATTTCTAACTCTCTATCCCTCTCCCTTCCTCTCTGAAAAATCAATAAAATATATTTAAAAAATAAAGATAAACACAGGAATGAAGCACCCCGGTAACTACCAGCCGCAGTGGACGGGCAAGAAGGGCTGATTATAGCATCAGCTATCCGGGCGGCGCCCTGTCCTCAGAGGCCTCGCCCTCCTGTCCGCTTACGTCAGGGTCTCGGCCACGCCCGTGCTCTGTGCTGCACGAACCGCAGGCCCCGCGTGGGACCCGGCCCCCGGAGGGACACACGTGCGAGCCGGACGCCCGGGAGGCGTGTGTCAGCCGGTCATTCACCAGGAATTCCCGGCACCGGCCACGCGCCAGGCGCCGGTCATGCGTAAAGGGAGCTGTGCCAGGCCAGGGCAGGCGGATCGGCGGCCACACGCCGATGTCCATCCGGACGAGGCCGGCCACCTCTCCGAAAGGCCCGAGCAAGCCCGGCTTTGCAGGCCGGACGTCTGATGCTAGCGAGCGAGACGTGTGGTTGCGTCCCAATAAAACTTCCCTTTTTTAATATTTTACTGATTTTCCACAGAGAAGAAGGGAGAGGGATAGAGAGCTAGAAACATCAATGAGAGAGAGAGACATCCATCAGCCGCCTCCTGCACACCCCCCCACTGGGGATGTGCCCGCCACCAGGATACATGCCCTTGACCGGAATCGAACCCGGGACCCTTCAGTCCGCAGGCCAACGCTCTATCCGCTGAGCCACACCGGTCTCGGCCCAATAAAACTTTATTTATAAACAGGCAGAGGGTGGGAGGGGCGTGGCCCACAGGCAGTAGTTGGCCAGGCCCTGGTCTAAGCAAGTCGCAGGCCCTGGGCGGCCAGGCCCGGTTTGCCCATCCCGGCCAGGACCCGGGAGTGCCCGGGCGCCCACCTCTCGGCTGGCGGTTCAGGGCGAGAGGCAGCCGGAGCAGCAGGGCTGGCGGGGAGGGACGGGGGCCCGCCGGGGGCTGTGCCGGGGACTCACCGTTGCGGTAGTGCTGGAACCAGGGCGCCGAGGCCCAGGCGGAGACGCGGCCCGGCCGCTCGGCCCGCACGCGCAGGGAGACGTTGAAATAGTGCAGGAACCCCCGGGCCCCGCGGGTGAAGTCACACTCGGTCCCCGGGATCCTCGAACAGTTCACGCCGACGCTGGTCTCCGTGACGTCGGTCCACCGGCGGCTGCTGGGGCTGGAAGGCAACACCGGGGCTCAGTGCCGGCAGCCGCCGCTCCTCCTGGGGGCATCCCTCTGGGGGGCGGGGGGGGGGGGGCGGGACGTGGTCCCAGGCCCGACGTTTTCCCGCTTAGAGGGCGCGATGCAGCGCCTTCCCGCCCCTCCAACAGGGCGTACAACCTTCACCCCAGCACTCTTAGGAGGTTCCATCCCCCCCAAAACCCCGCACCATTAGCGGTCACCCCCCTTCTCCCCAGCCCCAGGCCCTAGGCAACCACGGACCTACTTCCTGTCGCTACGGACTCGCCCGCTCTGGGCCTTTCCTATACACGGGGTCACACACCGTGTGACCTTTGAGACAAGCTCTTTCCACTTAGCATGTCGCACTCGGCATGTTCCCCAGCATGACACGCGTGGCAGCGCCTGTCAGCACGTCAGCGCCTCTGACGTCGGGATAACGGCCCCGTCACATCCCGCTGGGGGACACAGGACGCCTTGTGGGTCCATCGCGTGCTGGGGGGCATGCGTGCGGCCTCCACTCACCGCGACAGAGGGGCCTCCGAGCTAAATCATTCGTGGGCCCGAACCGCCCCAGACATGTGCGGGGATCCAAAACAAAGCAAAAGCAGAGCCGCTTCTCAGCACCGCGCCTGCAGCTGCAAACAAAACCCAGAGCAGCCGCGATGGTGTGGCTCGGCGGACAGAGCGCCGGCCTGCGGACGGAAGGGTCCCGGGTTCGATTCCGGTCAAGGGCGCAGGCCGGGGTTGCGGTCTCGATCCGCAGTCGGGAGCGTGCAGGAGGCAGCCGATCCATGGTTCTCTCTCATCATTGGTGTTTCTCTCTCTCCTTTCCCCTTCCTCTCTGACATCAATAAAAACATGCTAAAAACAAACAGAAAAGCAGCCTGTGTGAGAGCTGAGTCACGTTTCTGAACAGGGACATTCACCATCATCCCAGCCCCTGTTTCTTTCTCCAAAACCCGCCTCTAGCTCCTGAAAAATGTCTACAAAATGCTCTCCAAAAAGCAGGCAAAGTGATAAAACAGGAAGCTGTCAGGAGCTCTTAGATTTAAAATAATAGAACATATTGCTGATAGCCCTGGCCAGGTGGCTCGGCTGGCTGGGCAGCATCCTGTGCCCCAAAAGGCTGCAGGTTTGATTCCCGGTCAGGACCCATAACCACGTTTCCTGTTCAATCCCAGTCGGGGTGTGTATGTGCAGCAGCAACCGATTGGTAATTCTCTCTCATGTTGATGTTTCTCTTTCCCTCCCTTCCCCGCTCTCTAAAAATAAAAATCAATACCCTTCCTTGGAGGAGCCGAAATACACATCCTTGGGTAAGGATTAATCCATATAATAAGAGAATAATAGTCCTGACTGGTGTGGCTCAGTGGATAGAGTGCCGGCCTGCGGACTGAAGGGTTCCAGGTTCGATTCCGGTCAAGTGCATGTACCTTGGTGGCGGACACATCCCCAGTAGGGGGCGTGCAGGAGGCAGCTAATTGATGTCTCTCTCTCATCGATGTTTCTAACTCTCTATGCCTCTCCCTTCCTCTCTGTGGAAAATCAATAAAATATATATATATTTTTAAAAAAGCAACAGAATCCATTCTACCTAAGCACCTCTGGGAATGAGCCTGCAACCCCACGGTGGGGAGCGGTGGCTGCATTCCCTACCCCGGGTTCAAGCACTGGGGCCTTCTGTGGCTCTGAACGGACAGGAGGGAGGACTCCTTCCTGAGAGCCGGTGAGGCCCCCCACCCCGTACCCGCCACCCCCGTTCTCCCGCCCTCGGGGAGGGACCGCTCTGTTCACGTGGGTTTCCCTGTCTCCGCAAAGGGCTCAGCCAGGGGAGGTCACTGACAGGTAACAGCGGGGGGCTGGCGCCCGCTCTCTGCTCCCCGAAACCCACGAGTCACCCCGCCACACGGAGGAGCCAGGTGGTTGGACGGCGGGGCTCTCGGGTGCGTGGGAGGTGGGGGGACCCTTGTCCTCGCAGGTCCAGCAGCCCGAGCGGACGCCGTGCCCCCGTGGCTGGCTCCCGCCCCCCCCCGCCGCCCCCCGCACCCCTGAAGCCCCCCACAGACCCCCGCAGAAGCATCGCTTACTATTTGAACTGCACCTGGTACACCACCGGCCCCGCCTCCTGGCTCGGCGACCCCGGCTCCCAGCTCAGGACCTGCTCCGCGTTGTGCAGGCGAATCTTCAGGTTCCGAGGAGCCGGCAGCTGTGGGGGAGCGTCTGGGAAGGAACCCAGGACTGGGGGACGGGGGGAGAGGAGGAGGCAAAGAAGACAAATCAGTTACAGACACACTGAAGGGCGCGCTGTGGAACGGCGTAGACGCTGCTCCGGTCGCCCCGGTTTGGAAATGGCACTGCCCGTCTCCCTGGCTGCCCCGCCCGGCCTGTGAGGACAGACGGAGCCGCCGACAGGGCCCCTGGGGGAGGAGGGTGCGGGCTGCCTCCCCGCCTGCCGGCCCTCGCGCAGGCGCTGGGCTGGGACTCTGACCGCCTGGCACGCCTGCCTGTCCCTGGGAGCGTGTGACTGCGCAGGTGGCCTGCCAGCGCGCCTCCCTTTCTTCCTTCTATTAAAACACCAGTGGCCCGGGGCACGGAACCCATGCATGGAGGGTGCGGGTGGGGGGTGTTTCTCAGCCCGGCCTGCCCCCTCTCCAACCTACGATCCCTCCCTCTTGCAATCCAGAACCACTGGCTCCTAAGCACTCGCCGGCCTGATGCCCCTCACTGCTCCCCTGCCAGCCTGACGGCCCTAACTGCCCATCTGCTCCCCGCTCCAGCCCCGATCCCCCTAACTGCTCTCCCCTAACTGTCTAACTGCGCTCACCTCCTTGTCCGATCCCCCTAACTGCCTGTCTGCTCTCCGTTCCAGCCCTGATCCCCCTAACTGTCTAACTCAGCCGTTCTCAACCTGTGGGTCGCAACCCCTTTGGGAGTCGAACGACCCTTTCACAGGGGTCGCCTAAGACCAGCAGAAAAACCTATTTCCCATGGTCTTAGGAACCCACACACCGCTCCTCAGTGCAGCCAAGTGTAGCCATGTCGTTTGCTGTTGTCCTAGGAAGACTGTTACCCATGCTACACCACGATTCAAGACAACATTTCATTTATTTGTAACTAGAAATAAATATTTCACAATATGTAACTACATACTGTTTTTGTGATTCATCCCTATGCTTCAGTTATGTTACATTTGTAACAACGAAAATACATCCTGCCTATCAGATATTTACATTACAGTTGATAAAGTAGGAAAATGACAGCAATGAAGTAGCCATGGAAATAATGTTATGGGTGGGGGTCACCACCCCATGAGGAGCTGTCTTAAAGGGCCGCGGCCTGAGGAAGGTTGAGAACCACTGCTCTAACTGCTCTCCCCTCCTTGTCTGATCCCCCGAACTGCCTATCTGCTCTCCCCTCCCCTCCACGCCTTCAGAGCCGGGGGCAGGAGTGCTGAGAGCTCTGTGCTGAGGCCCAGCACCCATTCTGATGCCCCTTCCCCCATCCCTCATCCCCCCTCTGGACCAGCACATGCTGCTGAGGGGTCCCTCGTGGCCCATCCTGAGGCCCCACCCGGGCCGGTGACGCCAGGGGCCTGCGGGCGCCTCCACCAGGCGGGCCGCCGGGGCAGCCTCACGTCCTGGTGGCACAGTCCCCGCCTCCTCCGCCCAGCAGCTCCTGCCCCCGGGCTCCTTCGTAGCGGCCTCGGCCTCCGTCAGCGAGACGTTAGTGCTAGTGCGGGCAGGCCTGCGGGCGCCTGCGCTGGGGCGACGTCCCGCCCATCTCTGCCCACCAGCTGCTGCCTGTGACCGTCGTGACTGGGACACCATTGGGACCAATTAGCATATTACACCCCCCCTCTCTCCCCCCCCCTCTCTCTCTCTATATATATATACACACACACATACATATACACATACAGTGGTACCTCGAGATACGAGTGCCCTAACATACGAGGTTTTTGAGATCCGAGCCGTGGAGCAAGTGATTTTTGCTTTGAAATACGAGCAGCAGTTGAGATAGGAGTCATCGCGCGGATCGGCCGGCTACACACGACCCACCCGTTTACCGCGACTCGAGCGTCTCATAGTTTCCCGCGCCTCAAGGTTACGGAACGAATTAAACTCATATCTCGAGGTACCACTGTATATATATATATATATACACACACACACACACACACATATATATATACATATATATGTAGATAGATAGATCTATTTTCATTGATCTCAGAGAGGACGGGAGAGGGAGAGAGAGAGAGAGAAACATCAATGAGAGAGAATCACCAATCGGCTGCCTCTTGCACACCCCACACCGGGGATCGAGCCCGCCACCCGGGCCTGTGCCCCAACTGGGAATCGAACCGTGACCTCCTGGTTCAGAGGTCGACACTCCACCACGCAGCCGCGCCGTGCGGGCTGGCCAGCACAGTTTAACACACAGATAATAAGACAAAGTCCGGACATCCCTAAAACTACTTAATCACCACAACCGCAGACCCTCAGGCCCCCGACCTCCGTGAGCCACAGGCCGACACCAGCCCCGGGCAGCCGGAGCCTCAATCAACAGAGGCCCTCGCCGTAAGCGGGAGCCAGCTCTACACAGACCGCGGGTCCCTTCCAGAAAAGAGGGGTTTGTCTCTCGGGGAGGAAACGGGGGGCTGTTACCCCGCTTCTAAAGAACGGCTGAGCCGAGACCGGTGTGGCTCAGTGGATAGAGCGTCGGCCTGCGGACTGAAGGGTCCCGGGTTCCATTCCGGTCAAGGGCATGTACTGTGGTTGCAGGCACATTCCCAGTAGGGGGTGTGCAAGAGGCGGCTGATCGATGTTTCTCTCTCATCGATGTTTCTAGCTCTCTATCCCTCTCCCTTCCTCTCTGTAAAAAAATCGATAAAATATATTTTTTTAAAAATTTGTTTCTAATAGTCTCTCTTTTTATTTTTTATATATTTTTTTTTATTGGTTTCAGAGAGAAAGGAAGAGGGAGAGAGAGAAACATCAATGAGGAGGGAGAATCATGGATCAGCAGCCTCCTGCACCCCCTTCCTGGGGATGGAGCCTGCCACCCGGGCCTGTGCCCCTGACCGTGGGGGGAATCGAACCTGGGACTCTTCAGGCCTCAGGCTTTAGCCTTGGCTCTATTCACTGAGCAACACCAGCCGGGGCTCCAATACTCTTATTTCCCCTCCTCCTCTCCCCATAAAAACAAGGTCAGGCCGAGACCGGTGTGGCTCAGTGGATAGAGCGTCGGCCTGCGGACAGAAGGGTCCCGGGTTCCATTCCGGTCGGGGGCATGTACCTTGCTTGAGGGCACATCCCCAGTGTGGGGCGTGCAGGAGGCGGCTGATCGATGTTTCTCTCTCATCCATGTTTCTGACTTTCTATCCCTCCCCCTTCCTCTCTGCAAAAAAATCATAAAATATAAAAAAACCCCACAAAACACAAAAGCGAGGTCAGGGCTCCCAGAGGCAGCGTGGCTGGCGGGAAGGGCGGGCTTGCTCTGCAGCCGGGGCTCCAGCCCCCTCACCCCGGGGCGCACAGGCCCCTCACCCCGGGGCGCACAGGCCCAGCTGGGGAGCCCCCTCGCCCATCCCCCCGCTCGCCCATTGGTCAGTGAGTTTCCCAGCGTCTGCGCTCCCACAGCTCCTCCGCGAGGAGGAGGCGGGGGGGAGGGGGAGAGGAGCGGGGGGGGGGGCGCCTGCGCCCCGGGGAACCCCGGCTCCGCCCCGGGTGCTGGGACCCCCAAACCCTCAGCCTCCCCGGATGTGTCTCCCCCACCCCAACCCCCGGCGAGGCCTCCCGCGGGGAGCGCCGCACACACACCCTCCGCCGCCCTTTCCCCTCCGCCTGCGGGGCGGACCGGGCACCGGGCACCGGGCACCGGGCACCCAGGCCGCGCCCCGCCCGCCCCGCCCCCCCAGCGCGCCCCGGGCCCCGCCCCCCGACCTGATTGACCCGGGTCCCAGGC